>CM040240.1:81435571-81490979 GCA_022545495.1 Chrysanthemum lavandulifolium
TTTTTATTTTCTTTTATAAAGCGAAATTAAAACTACGCGACGTACAAAATAAAATGTGAAACTGAAGCAATATTAATCCTAAAAATATGAAAATGATATTTTACAATCCTAATGATAAGAGAAAATTTAAGAAAAGAAAATTATTTTTATAACTATTTATCTAATTATTATTAATTAAAAACTATTTTAATTATTTAATAATACCCTAAAATACAAGAAAATAGGAAATAAAGCTAGAAAAATGAAATTATGATTTGGAAAAATCTAAAATAACAAAAGAGAATTTTCAAAACTATTTTTATATTTTTCTAATTATTTTTCTATTTTCTATGAATTAAAAACTATTTAAAACTAATTAAATTACTAAAATTACAAATTTAACTATGAAAATACGGAAAAATAATTTTTTACTTTTTATATTTATCTTAACCTAAGAAAAATGAAAATTATTTTTTGAACTTTTCTCGATTTAATTGTATTAAAAGCTAATTAAAATGGCCTAAAAGCTGCTTTTAAATTAAGAAAAATAGCAAATCGACCTAGAAAAATATGAAAATTTCAGGAAAAGTCTAATTTAATATACTGAATCTAAGAAAAATAGAAAAACAGGTGCTTGTGTGTAAGAAAATGAGACTGCAATGTAAGTGCTTATGTAATAAGCACTTGGAATAAGCACAAGGTACCAAATGAGTACCAAACTGTCACAGAAGCTATAATAAGCTATTACTACTCAAATGAAACTAAATACAACTATCCTAAACATCTGAAATGCAAATGACACAGATTTGACTATTTTAGATTAAGTGCTAAAAGCAGTTTTTGACTACAACTTTGAAGCTTAAGAATAAGCTAACCAATAAATCGGAAATCAAAACCGGTTAGTGGAACCTAAACTAGACCTGGTTGGCTACTTGTAAACCAAAGACAAGACCAAGAGAAGCTCAATTGAGCTCGTGCAAGGATCGCAAGAACGCGCACAACATCTTGATCTCGGTTCCACATGCATGTGGCACTTTTCCTTTTGACAAGCTCATTTGGAGCTTATGAAAATTACTAAAATCTACAAAATCCTAATAAGAAACTAGACCAGTTGAACTTATAAAATCCAAAGTTTTACTTAATTTGGACCGAAATGAAGCTATGATAAATCTTTCTAGTTAGGTATAAACCGAGATTTTCAACATTTTTTGACTTTTGTGTAATTGAAATGTTGACTTTAATGAACTTTAATCTTGATTTATAGACTAAATATGATGTTTTATGTTAAACTAAGATTACATAAGGCTACTCCATTGATTTCTAAGCACAAATCCAACTTCTGGTTTTACAAAGTTCTAACATATATGGATTTAAGACAGGTTAAACATGATTTTGACTTCTGAGGTATACAGGTGCAATATTAAGACATATGTGAGTCAAATGACTTATTTTGAGACTAACTAAGCATATTTCAAGTATAAGCCAAGGCTCAAACTCAATGAAACCCACTGATCCAAACACTAATTTAACTAACTGATTTGAACATTTAAACTAAACCAATTACTGATTTGACTCATTCAACTACTTAAACTAACTCTAGTACCCTAATTATCAATAATTAAACATGTCTAAACTATTTAATGACCACAGATTTAAATATGAGCACAATATGAAAACTGCATAAAAATGAAATGAGATAACAAGCTCACAAGTGTCCACTTTGTTAGTGCAAAACTTAAGCAGAACCCAACACTCATCAGGATCATTATTTTATGTGTTTGATGATTCGGTGGTCTTGGGAGATCAAAATACATGTTAGCCATAGTTAGAGAGTTAGAGAGAGGTGTTTTCTTGCTAGAGGTTTACACAAAATGTAGAGTATTAGATTGAAGCACCACCCTTCCATGGATGGAAGGGTATTTATAGTTACAAGAAATACGACCTCCTATCGGCTGTGGATCGTGGATACGATGGGTAAAGACCCGTCCTTCCTCCACGGTGTTGCACTAAACTATTTTACGCCCTTGACTAACTAATAAAACAATAAATAACGAACTAACGACAAATCTACGAGCTAACTTATGCTAGATAATATTTGGGGTGACCGACACTTCACTATGGAATTTTCTAATTCTAACAATCTCCCCAAGGAGGTCACCTCATGTTTTACATTTGAATCCTAGCAATCTATTCTTGTCATTGTTCTTGAGCTCGAGACTTGAATTCTTCATTTCCGCAATCTTTGTGCTTTAGCGATGATACTTCAAAATCCGAGTGCTTAGTACTTTCGGTGGAGGCCTTTAAGCGATCCACATCTTTGATGATCTTGAGCTTTCATTGAGATCATCACCGCGATAAATCTCTGGATCATCCATAGTAGTGTTGCCTTCATGTGAAGTTGTGACATTTGGACCGACATGCTCACACTTTGAATCATGACATCTTTCCATCGAGTAGCGGAAGCCTTCATGGTTCATGATATTTGCGGCGCAGCGAAGCATAGTATAGGAATATCGTAACCGTGTTATGTAGATTATGCACCGTCATGATTTCTTCAAATTAAGTGTGGATGTTGTGAGCATGCGGCTTTGGATTGACTCCTCAATTCGATCACCGCAATCGTCGGGGGTGTACCGCATCACGACGATTAGCAATAAAGCGCACGAAAGTGTCTTTGATCACTTTCGATGAATTGAGGTACACGGCCCACGGTTCCCGTTGATCGATATAAATACGCCTGTGATCGGTAGGATTCCTAAGAATCTCCTTGACGGGGTTTCGCAATGTTCTAGTCGTTCTCAAACCGAACGTCTCAAAGAAGACAACACGGAGTGAGTGAACCAAATAATTGAGATTCACCGATTGATGAAAAATTGATTTGAAAAACAATCGCGTATTGCTTAGAATAAAGAGTTTTGCAATACGATGAAGGTTTTATGAGAAAGATCAATTTTCAATCAAAACACTTTTGTATTTGAAAATAGTACACAATCGACGTGCTAGTGAAAAGAAGAGATTCGCACATCGACCGGTTTTCTAAAAGTATTTTCAATCGAGATACTTTTGAATTTGAAATGAATACACATTCGACGTGCTAGAGAAAAGAAGGTTTGCACATCGAATGGTTTTTCCAAAAGTATTCACAATTCCATTCTCGGACCAAGGTTGATTCAAGACCAATCGCCCATTGTTTCTATCCGGTTGTCACAAGTTTGATCTTACGAGAAGATCTCACATGTCACCCACCAAGAGCTTGTTTGATGTTGGCTCTAGAAGGATTTCCATCTTCATCGTGAATACTTTTACATACCACTCGGATGTTACGGCAATACCACAAGGATAATGCGTAGGACTCTTAATTATATACTTACTTTCCACATTGTGTGAAAAGCAAGTCTTCAAGAATTTAGTGTCCTAACGAGATATTGTGGATGATCTCTTGGCTCTAGACTCAATAGTGCACATTTGGTTCTCGTGTCGGAGACTGTGAGGGTCTCTCTTCAATATCAACAATCTCTAAGAGAAAGTCGATAGATAATGTCGGTTCCCGTGAGAATGAAACAAGCCCTTTTAAGAGGAACTTGAGTGGTTTGGAAAGTTGAAGTGCGGTGCGCCATCTGGGTCCATGACGTCTTGTCTTCAATACCGATGTTACCTTAGTAAACACCAAGTAGCATATGAATTGAACCCTTCATCGCCCTAAGGTTGAATTGATGGAGGGCTATTTCTTATCACCCTTTTATCATTCATTTCTTTTCATTCTTCAACCCTTTAGTGCTTACCGAGACTTCATAACTAGAACCTTGTTGGGTTTATTCCATTACTAGCTGCCGGTCCGCACTCTTCCCGTATCTCACTTTTCTCCTTTTTCAATATACCTAAGGACTCTACACTATCTAGTGGATTGTCCTCGGTAGATCCCTCCGCTCTGGCGGATCGTGGGAACGAATACCTAACCTAACCATCCTTATAACACCATGCATAAAGTAAATTGGTCGGTCTTTTGGTATTGTTCATTCTTCCTTAAAACCAATTGAAAAATCATTTGGAAAACCAATCAAGGTACTTGTGATACGAGATCAAAGCATTTTGTACCTTAATAGTTTTGATCATTTAGAAAATGCTCCCCCTCAACATATGCATATGATATAAAATTGTTTGGCACATGGAGGCAAGAGTTCTTTGAAATAATTTCTTTGAAATAATTTCTTGATCACAATTTCGTACGAAAAGGCCATTTGATTTTCTTGGTAAAATTCTCCCCCTCAATATGTGCATAAGATTTTTGAAATCATTTTTATCACATAGAGGCAAGAGTTCTTTTGAAGCACATCCACAATCACAAAATCCATTAAGAAAACCATTTGGAAACACAATCAAGGTACTTTATGAATCTCTTTAAAAAACTTTTGTACCTCGATGGTTTTGTTCTCTCAATATGTGCTTCAAGATTCAAAGCGTTTAGCACATATGAGAGAGCGACTGCACAACCGAATCAAAACGATCAACTTTATCAAATTTCATTATTAAATCACAAATTCTCCCCGATCAAAAATATCAAACCCTTTGAGATTTTGGATCCCAAGTGATTTAATACGGTTTAGAAAACATGGGAGAATATGTGGCCTTGTTTAAATACTCATCTTGTTTTGGGATAAATGCTCCTCCTCAACATGTGTATTGTATGAATTTGAAATCGTTTGGCACATGGAGGCGGGAGTGCCTTTAAAGGACTAAAACCAATTCCATTAAAAGCAGATTTGAGATTTAAACACGATCTTTACCCGACGAAATATCAAACCATTTGAGATTTGTGATCCCAATGATTTAAATCATTTAGAAAAATTTGGGAAAGACGTGGCAAGATTCAATTTTGAAATATGATGATAAGGACCATTATAAGACATTAAAGATTGTTAGTGTCGTATGATAGTTTTAAGAGATCTTTAAGTAAAACAAAACAATTTCACAATCAAACAAGAACGAAAAGATTTCATTTTGAAAGACCTTGATTCTAAAGAAAAATCATACCATGACATAACATTAAATCTTTAGATCACCACTTTTGTTGTACAAAACGGACCTTTTGAAGATATATTGTATGAAAATATTTTAAATTAAATCACTCTCCCCTCAATCGATGACCAAGTCGATAATTGAGTGACTTAAGTTTCGATAAAATGAAGTCAGGTGATTTTCAAAATTTAGTCCAATATATTTTCAAAACAATATATTCCATTTTCAAAACAATTTATTCAAATTTATTCAAAATTGTTTAAAATGGTATCTGCACAAAGATACGTTAGTGGTTGAGAAGCTTCCGTTGTTGTTGTTGTAGGGTTGGAAGAAAACCGTCTCAGAATGCAAGTGAGACTTCTTCACGTTGCATTTGAATGCCAAGCGAGGTCCAATTAAGCTCCGTTTCTTCACTTGTTGAAGAAAACCATCTCACGATGCGATGAGACCTCTTACGTTGCATTTATGCCAACTCTCCATAGAAGTCCAATTAAGCTCCGTTTCTTCATTTGTCAACCCAAGATATAGTTACCCTTTCTTTTCGCATCCAATCATCTCATACGTGGGATCCGGATCGGGAACATTCTTATAACCAAAATACCGCATACGTTAGTGAACACACATACAAATATATGGTGGTCGACATCACCCATACAAAGAATCGACTAATAAAAGTCAATGTAACATATCAATCGGATCACATAAATGTATGGGAATAATGTATACATCAAACTCTAATCATCTAATCCTAGCAATCATATCCTAGGCACCTAGTCCTTCAACATAGGTTAACATCATTTTAATTAAGCATATTAGGATAATTAAGAAAGCCCGTTAGAAGATATAGATTTTAAAACATTATCCCCTCAATCAATGACTCAATTTGTGAAAAGTTTAAAAGTCTTGAAGTCATTGATTGAGTTTGCAAAATAATCTGAAAACTACGAATCGATTGACTTTTCAAGCAACTCATTTACCACCATTTTGAACACAACAAATATTTTTACGAAGAATTATAGACGGAAAAACATTTGTGTAGGAGCAAGATCCTTGACATACTTTCCTCATTTTGTTTTAGGATAAGTGCACGAAATTTGTGAAAACGTTTAAGCGTAGCACTTTCCTTCTTTAAGAACGGGTTGCTATCTCAAATAATAGCAAGCCATAGTTTAACACGGGTTCTGATCAATTAAGCGTAAGCCATTTGTTTAAGCTTGGGTTCTGATCGAAATAAGCGTAAGCCATAGTTTTTGACATGTTTTGGAAAAGAATATTTACACCTCCTCGCTCGAACTTCATCTATGGTCCCGTGCCATTATTGAATGACATTTCTAAGACCCAGATGTTATCGATACCGTAAGACATGTCTTTAGAAACATATTTTTGGTATTTTTCAAATTTTATGATTTTTATGGGATTTTGTTGGTTTTATATTTTTCTATTTTGTTTTCTTGGTTTTATATTTTTGTATTTGGTTTTCATAAATATTTACAAAGATAGAGTAGATGATATAGTTAAAGAAGATGATGATACGAGTGCAGAGATAAGGATATCGAACGACCCGTTGAAGAAGATAGAAGTCATCATCCCTAAAACTTTCACCACCAAAGCTTCCAAGACTCTTGAAACTAAGAGAGAAATTGAGCCACTTGAAAGTGAGACTTTGCGCTTCCCCAAACCGAAAATCCTTATGTTGAGTGATTCAAGCTCTATTTCAAGCTTGCCTTAGCCAGTGCATGAAGAACACACCATTACCATAAATCCGCCGCTCCATTTAAGAACGATAATCGAGGATCTCCATTCGGGTTATATCATCCAATAGAACATCAACAACGTTTCATCCCACATAAATAATCTTCTCAAATTTCCTTTCCACCAAGTCTCAAGCAATCCATTCCAAAAAAGGTGTCAAGAGAACAATTCCCCAAGTAGTTGAATTGATGCGTCCGTCTCTTTGTATAATGCTCAAGAACTCTCCGAATACACTTCATGAGGGAATGAAGAACACCTTCCCATGTTCACATTTTCTTCCGAGATGAGCGTGTATGAAGCTCAAGAACCGAAGTACACCAATATCCAAGAACTCTCCGAATACACATCAAGAGGGTAATGTAGAACACCTCTCCTATGTTCACATCTTTCGTCTCGATGAATGTGTATGAAGCTCAAGTATCCAAGTATACCAATACACAAGGAATGAATAAGCGATAACATTGAAGAAGCAGGCCAAGTCATCGATTATCTCGGGTGACAATCTGCGGATGTCAACACCGAATAAGTGATTATATCTCTAAATCATCGATTAAGCACTCAAGTGAAACAATTGAGCATCCCCAATGTACACATTCTCTCCCCGATCATTGCGATACCATCGAAATCACCACATACTAGTGTACCTCATTATCTTCGTAAACTTTCTAACATCACTTCCCCACGTAGTTGGAATAATAACACAAAAAGCCTTGATGAGTAAAACCTTGAGTTTCTCTCGGTCATGACAATTGTTTTCCGGGATATCTTCAATCACTTAGAAGTATTAAGCTCATCAAGTTTACTCGCCATGAGTCAAACCTTGAGTTTCTCTCGGTACTTACATTTGTCTTCCCGGATGTCTTCGAGTTACTTAGAAGAGTTAAGTTCATCAAGTTTACTCGCTTTGTGTTTATATGTGAGTCTCCTTACGCCTTGCTTTGGTTTTTGACACTTGAATCAAGAACTCTTTGTAAGCCCAAATACTTGAAATTTGTTGAGAATATTGCTTGAAGTCTTTGTGAGAATCAACATGTCAAGACTCTCTCGACTATTTATATCAACCCTTCGTAGACAATTTGAGTGACCCTGAAGAAGAAAGCCCGCTATACCATACTTGAAACCAAGTCAACTTCCCACATTTGTATCTTAAGCTTGCACCTAATGATGGAAGAACGGTGTAGAGAATTTATGCTTCAAGCAAATCTCTAAGTACTCACTACCCAAACAAAGTATGAGACATTAACACCTCTTGCGATTATCCACACCGTCATATCGTGTGACAGAGTAAAACAAAGTAACTCCTAATTGTGATAGTTAACGGTCTTCAACCATCCACCTCATCACGGTAACTAGATAAACCAAGTCTTCAACTCAAATTCTTAAGCCCGAGCAAGTTATCGAATAAGAACACGCCTTTGTGAAAGTCAACTTCAATCTCAAATAAGTGATAAATGATTAACTCAAGTAATCAACTTGAGTCAAATGTCCAAAACGAAATAGTCAATAACAACGTCTCGAGGAGTCATCGCTAATCTAATATGAGCAAGTCTAATTGGGGATTGAATCGACTTATAACACACTCCCAATTAGTGCTCTTCCCAAAACCGACAATCTGTTTGAAAAATGCCCATTAAGAAGAAGTCTTTAGATCGTTAAATGCAACTCGTCTTTAGTCTTCTAACATGTAGCGAAAATGTAGAATGATGTAGACTCGACCTTCTTCAAGATTGTTCGGTTGGGGAATAGATAGTTAACATCTTCAACTCACACCAAAAGAATTCCACCAAAAAGCATCCCAATTAACTTACATCTTGCAAATCCCTTAACTAAAATCCTCCCAATCAAACAAGAATGAAAAATGTTCATCAAGGAAATCAACAATCGGGCATAACGAACACACAAGATGGTAACACTAAACTACCAATCACATCAAACAAGAACAGATAGATTGTTCGTAATCATCATGTTGTCAGATCGTGAAGCATTAATCGGAAGCACTTTGTCGATAAACTCATCAATCCGAGTGAAGATGTCAATCAACGCTCTTAGAAGAGAAAAACTCCATGTGAAGATGACCCGATAAGAAGAAGCTCGGTTCTTACATGAGTTTGGAGCCGTATGACCATTTATATTCTCTAATATCAATCAACAATGCAAAAATTCACACTTCTTCTCCCCTCAAGAATTGCATACGGAGATGCCATTCTTGATTAAATAAGTGAACATCATCCAAATGTAGTCTATTCACACTTCTCCCCGCATTAGCATGGGATGTCGCCATCGTCATTATAGTTGAGAAAGTGGAATCGAAAACAATCAACGATGAGTCGGTTCACTTGATGGTAAGCGCATGGAAAAGTATGAAGCATGTTGATGAGAATGGTCATAATAGAGAAGATTTCTCTTCTTGAAGATAAAGCGCACCGACACGTACACTTTTCTTTTCTTTAGGGAACGAGGCATGAACTGTTGTGTTCATATGTCATAAGAAGATTTCTCTTCTTTTAAGATAAAGCGCACCGAGACGTACACTTTTCTTTTCTTTAGAGTACGAGGGCTGAATCAAGTGAGCAGGCGTCATAATCTCTCTCTTTTCAGCTCTCTTAGTAAAACATGTAATCAACCCATTATCATTCATTAGGCTCTTTGTAGTGACAGCTGATGGAGATAACTCAATATGATGAATTTGACCCTGAGGTAAATTAACCCGAACTCGTGACTTAAACTTGCACATATGTAACAAAGAGCGGTGCCGAGAAATCATGCTCCATTGAATCTCTTAGGTACTCTATACTCTTCAACCAACCAACCATCAAGTAATAGACGTACATTACCTCTTGAAAATCCACAATTGAATGTGACACTGAGCACTACAATGTAACTCCTTAAAGTGATAGTTATTTTGTAGTGGTATGAGCCAATTCCCCAAGTGGTAAAAGAAAAGTAAAAGACACCCAACAATAACTAGATTTCCAAGTCTTCGTTTTTGATAATAAGCTCGAACAAGGATCATGAAGAATCTTCATCCAACCATCCCCGATACCTTCAGATACTAAGTACACTCGCCCGTGATATTTCACTTCAACCTCAAATATATAATAGTGAATTAACTCCGTTGTCACATCTTGGTAAAAGCTCAAATCTAGCCTTCTTTGACATTTAAATGAACTTTGATAATGGTTTCATCCCGACCATGGTTAAAAGCACATAACCCCGTAAAACCATGTAATAACCAAACTGCCATGAAGACAACCCAAACACACACCCAATTCATGAAGTACACCCTTTTATCCCTTCTTTGAAGCAGAAACCGTAGCATCGACATCAAGTAAGATTCAAAATTACACTTTCTCTTCTCCAAGATGGTTTCATCATTACGGATTTTACAACTCTATGGTTTAAACCGAGAAATAGTTTCTTTTCGGGATTTTACAAAACCAAGAATAAACCGTAAGATAGATCCGAAATGCACTTTACTAATACCGGGATGTTTCCATTGTCACGGGATTTTACAAGTCTATGATTTAAACCAGAAATAGGTTCTTTCGCGGGATTTTACAAAATCAAGACAAAACCGTAAACAATGTCAGCTTGAATGTGTTACGATGACTTTGGTTTCAGAGAATATCTATTTTAGGGGAACATGCAGCGGTTCATCAACGGTCCATAATCCAACATCATCAACATCATCAACCATCTAATCAACACTTTGGAAAACACATCAATCACGCAATCTGTCGGCTATTATAATGACCACATGGAGAAGTAAACCCGATATACCAAACTTGATCATGAAGTAGAATTTCCCAGATTTGTTACTTAACCTTGTACTAATCCTTGTGAAGAAGAAACGGTGTACCCAATGTACAAAACCTCTTGACGTATTCTCAACTGCGTGAGACACCGAAGTGAAAGTTACGTTGTGGGTTAACCGAGAAAGAGTCACAACCGTAATTAAATAGTCAAGTCTTTATCACCCTCTATACATGCCCAAACAAGTTATCTTCGCGAAGGGTAGAAAGAAAGAAGATGAAATAAGTAAACACGCCGTAAAAACCTCACTTCAATTTCAAATAAGAAATATCGAACTCAAACAATCCCGTAGTCATCCTAGTTCCAATATCAATTCAAGCCGAGACATGATATCATACGTGAAAATGCATAAGCCAAAGTATCAAACCCCATAATACAACAAGTCTCATCATCATACCCAATCTCATCATCAACTCTCAAAACCAATCAAATCTCATCGACAAATCTCATAATTGAAACTTCCTCAAAAATTGGAAATGCTCTTCACGTGCTTATCATGACAAAGTCGGTTCAAATCGATTACTTACCGTACATAATACTCGCCCATTGATGTGAGAGTTTAACCCAATCCAATTAATAAACACCAATAACCTAACCAATCCATCAAAATTACTCAAGAATATTCTCATGTCAAATCAACCTTCGGTCTAACATACATTCAATAATCAAGTCCAAGTCCAAAGTGGACTTTGTACCAACTTAACGATAGTAACAAACACATGACCCAATTTTAATAATACCAAGACCATAAATGGATCGTGAGGTAAAATGATATGCCAAAAAAATAATATACCATACCGGTCCATGATTTATTGACAAATAATTTGTCCAACTCAACATGTAATGTTCGGCCCATGTACTTGATCCAACAAGAACAAACACGCTAACCCTAAAATTTCGGGGATATAAAGCAGTTTATATCACACGCTCCCAACCCTAAAAAATTCTCAATCACACCCTAAACACATCTCTATCAGACGCCTCCAAATATTCTCTCCAACCTCATCAGTATTTGACTCCTCCTCTCAAAAAACTAGATATCACAAGGATACTTGCCTCCCTTTCACATATTCCGATACATCTCGTCTAGTCACAGGGATGGCTTTTAGACGCCGTTAGAACCACAGGGATGGTTAGAGAGTACATTTGAAATGGCTTCAAGGTTTAACCAAACGAACATGGGTAAGCATCTTCTTCTTTGTTTAGTTAGAACGAATCAAGAGAACGTTTAACAATCTTGTTAGATGTTTTATCTTACATATTCGGATATTCAAAAGGAGTGAAACTCCTAAATAGATCTATGAGGTATATGTTCATTTGTGTATGAATCTTTCAGATTTATGAGTTAGTATAACCTCACACAAATGGAACAAGCTGAGATCGGTCCTTTCTTATGAAATAATATTTAAACCGAACACGAAATTTCCTCCATATAGATCATGATGAGTTCTTGTTCACACTAGAGATTTGAAATGATTCGAATCGAGTGAACAAACAAATAAGAACAGAGATCTTGTAATACTCATGATTAACTTTCCCATTAAGTCAATAATCGAACTAAAGAAAGAGATAACATTGTTGTTATACTTTTACTTTGACTTGAATATTATCACCCAAGATTCATGATGATTTCTTTGCCATGTGCTTGACCTTTCAACGATTTGAAATATGTACGAGCATAAAAAAATGAGAAACTGAGATCTTGAGATGATTGCAATTGATTCTTTCTTAGTCCGAGTGAATGAGAAAGATGTTTCAATGTTAGTACAAGTCATGAATTATTGATGGATCGATGATGTTAATATTCGTGAAAGAGGACCGCAGGAGTCTTGATATATTCAATATGTCACGAATAAACTGAGGTTCTTTTATCATATCGAGTCAATAGATGTGTAGATGAAGTATTTGTTGTTGAGGTCTAGTGGTCGTGGTCTAGTTGTATTGTTGTTGTCACGGTCGAAGTGTATCATGTTTAGTTAGTTTCAGTCTTGGATTAGTGGCTATGATGAATGATTTTGGTATTATTGGTCATGTGGTCGAGTCTTCTTGTGGTCACGGTCAACCTCTACATCTTCCTTTCTCGTTGCAAGTCCCAAGCCAAAGACATGAGTCAACACGCTAACCCAACTCGCCAATCCCAACTCGCCAACCTAACTCGCCAAATTAACTCGCCAACCTAACTCTTGATTTAACTCGCCAAGCTAACTCGCCAGCCTAACTCGCCATTGACTTTAAAGAAAGTCAACAGATATCCAAGTCGCTACAAAAATTTAAGAGTAAGTCGCTAATACATTGAATACATTGAACCTGGACGACTTGTCAAGACAAGTCGCCATGAAGAACTGACCAACTCGCTAGCAGGAATATCCAACTCGCTAACTTGTAAATACAAGTAGCTATCAAGAATATAAGTTTATCCGGCGAGTTATTCCGACCACATTTCCGACCATCTTCATACAAACCCAGAAAATGTGACCAAAGCTGCAACATAAGACTGTTTTGACCCAGTTTGACCACGCATACATTCAGGGATGATACAAAAGTCGTTAAAAAATGAACCATATTTTTTTGGACAAAAACATGACACAAAGCAGGTACAGTACATACAAGACTTTATGGACCAAAATGTATACACAAAACAGAGACAAACTGTTTAATCAACAACCAAAATGGATAAAGACAATCTTGTATAAAAAGCATTAAACCACATGAATAAGAAGGATAGATTTGACCAACAAAATGATCTGAAAGCAGCTTTTTGAAAAAAGATACTGAACCAACATATATCCATAAAACACATTAACCATGGTACAAAAACCACACAAATCAACACAACACAATAACCTTGGCTCTGATACCAATTGTAGGATCATTATTTTATGTGTTTGATGATTCGGGTGGTCTTGGGAGATCAAAATACATGTTAGCCATAGTTAGAGAGTTAGAGAGAGAGGGTGTTTTCTTGCTAGAGGTTTACACAAAATGTAGAGTATTAGATTGAAAAGCACCACCCTTCCATGGATGGAAGGGGTATTTATAGTTACAAGAAATACGACCTCCTATCGGCTGTGGATCGGGGATACGGTGGGTAAAGACCCGTCCTTCCTCCACGGTGTTGCACTAAACTATTTTACGCTCTTGACTAACTAATAAAACAATAAATAACGTAACTAACGACAAATCTACGAGCTAACTTATGCTAGATAATATTTGGGGTGATCGACACTTCACTATGGAATTTTCTAATTCCTAACAGTCAAGTGGGAGGACATTTGCTATAAAAAGGAGGAAGAAGAGAGTGAAAGTAGTAGTCTTTAGTTTTAAAATTTCATATATGTCGCTTTCAATTTCAATGTTTTAGTTTAAGTTTAAAGTCGTAATTTTCTGTTTTATGTACTCAACTTAAGTTGTTTTATCATTATAATCCATTTTCAAGTATCAATTCAAGGTTAAACAACATTTCATGTTTTTATGTTCACCGTTAAATAAACCGCCTCATGTTCTTATACTCAATGCTCCAAGTAGCTTATTTTTAACTTAAATAAGCTTATTTAAGCTATTGATAGCTTTTGGTAAGCTTATAAATCAAAGGCAAGCACATTTGGAACTTGGTCAACGAAAGTCAAACTGTGAAGCATTTTGGTTAGCAGTTGATGGAAATGGATATTGGTTGTTGCAGAAATGGTTTTGGACTGGGTTTGGTATAAAATAGTAATGTTTGGTTTGGTATAAGTCGCACAATAAGTTGGACTCATGTAAGTAAACTTAAGTTTCAATTCCATCTTATGTCGCCTTGATGCATTAATCATAACTTTAATCTTTGTTCATAATTGTTGTTTATGCATTTGTTAGCTTTGATTTAGTTGGTAGATCATGTTTGAATTCGTCAATGGATTAGATACTAAATAGAGTAGATTGCTTTTAAGCTCCTTAAAATCGTGTTTGGGATAAGCAAGTGTTTGGGAGCTTTTAAGCTTCTCAAGAGTTAGAATTCTTATGGCTGGTTTCATTGAATCTCATAGAATGTATATCAGTCCTTGTCTTGCCTCTCGAATTACATAAGTCAAAATTACATAGAACTGCTTCGTGATCAAAACAGCTAGCGAGGATTGCTATGACTTGCATCCGGGTGTAGAATGCATTAGAGTAGCTTAATGTAGTCTTAGTACAGCTTAACATATCATTTTCAGCTCAAGCATTGGAATCAAATCTCATTAAAGTCAACATATCAATTCGTGTTCAAAGTCAAAATTGTCAAAACTCGCCACCAAGGTTGGAGGAATTTTCATTGATTCAATTTTGGGTCAATTCAAGTAAAACATTGGGTTTAAAACTTCAGCTTGGTCTAGTTTCTTAATATAATTTTAGTTGAATTTTAGTAATTTTCTACAAGCCTCAAAACAACTTGTCAATATGGTTTAGAAGTCCTCGTACACACTCGGCAGATATCGAGTGTGCATGTTTTGTGTGTAGGCTTGTCAAAAGCTCATTTGAGCTTCTCTCGTGCTCATTCTTGGTTTATAAGTAGCTAGCTGTGTCTCCTTCGTGTTCCTACTGGTTTTGAGTTTCAGCTTATTGAGTAGCTTATTTTATAGCCACAAAGTAGTAGCATAAAACTGTTTAGCACTTGATTTTCTAAATCATCATATCTGTGTAGCTTGTACTTTAGAGGTTTAGGCCAGTTGTAACTAGTTGCTTTTGAGTAGTTTTAGCATTTTATAGCTTCTGTGATAATTTGGTGGTCTTTGGTTTTCATTTGCTTAATTCAAGTGCTTATTTATAAGCACTTTGCACTGCAGTCCCATATTCTCACACATAAGCTACTGTTTTTATATTTTCATAGAATCGTAATATTAATTTAGACTTTTCATGAATTTTTCTGATTTTTCTAGTTCGCTTTTGCTATTTTTCTTCATTTAAATCGCTTTTAGTACTTTTTAATTAGCTTTTAATACATTTAAATCGTAAAACTTCAAAAAATAAGTTTTCATTTTCCTAGGTTAAGATAAATATAAAAAGCAGAAAAATAATTTTTCCGATTTTTCTTAGTTAAATTTGTAATTTTAGCAATTTAATTAGTTTTAAATAGTTTTAATTCCTAGAAAATAGAAAATAATCGTAAAAATATAAAATTAGTTTTGAAAATTCTCTTTAGTTATTTTAGATTTTCTAAGTCATAATTTCATTTTTCTAGCTTTATTTCATATTTTCTTGTATTTTAGGTTATTATTAAATAAGTAAAAATAGTTTTTAATTAATAATAATTAGATAAATAGTTTTAAAAATAATTTTCTTTTTCTCAAAATTTTCTTATCATTAGGTTTGTAAAATGTCATTTTATATTTTTAGGATTAATATTGTGTCAGCTTACATTTTCTTTTGTACGTTACGTAGTTTTTAAGTTAAATTTATAAAAGAAAAATCAAAACATCGATTTTAAAAATAGTGATAGCGTTTATTTAATATAGTTTATCTTTTAATTTTCTTTAATTTGCATTTAAGCCCCTGTAATTTATAAACTTTTTCTTTAGGTATAATCAACCAACCCTTTTCCTGCTCAAATTCTCTCGATCACTATTCGCTTGATTATTCATCGCACGTACCGTTGGGACATAACGACACTGGGAAACACTATACTCCTCCGATCTTCATTGCATTGGTTTCAGTCGTCTCGCTTTTATTACGGTTGACCATTCACAAGTGGTCACCAGGTGATAAACTCGACCGTCTGGGACCCGATCGAGATCAAGAAGTATGGTTTCACTCAAAACCTTGATGAGCCATGTATACTGTAAGGCTAGTGGGAGTAATGTAGCATTCCTAATCTTATATGTTGATGACATATTGATCATGGAAACAACATTCCAATGTTACAAGCTATTAAAGGCTATCTTTGAAATTGTTTTTCTATGAAGGATTTAGGTGAAGTCGCATATATTCTAGGAATCAAGATCTACGTAGATAAATCTAAGCGGTTGATTGGACTTTGTCAAAGTGCATACATTGAGAAAATCTTGAAAAGATTTAATATGGCGAATTCCAAGCGCTGGAACTACCCCAATGCAATTAAAACTCGAGTTAAGAAAATCTCAAGGACCTCAACACCGCAGTGGAACGCATGAAGAGGATTCCTTATGCCCTACCGTAGGATCCATCATGTATGCGTGAGTGCACTAGACCGATGTTGCGCTCGCCGTAACTTAACAAGTCGATTTCAAGTAGATCCAGTGAGTGTCATCGTCTCGCTATGAAGAACATATCAAGTATCTCGATATACTAAAGATATGTTTTTGTTTACGGTGGAGACCCAAACAGAGCTCGAGTTACCGTTATACTAATGATGGGTGGCGATCGACAAGGATGACACCAAGTCGCAAACCGGATACATTTTTGTTCTAAACAGAGGCGTCAGAGTCCGAAGAGTGCCAAGCAAAGCATCACCGCGATGTCTTCTACAGAGGTCGAATACATCCGCTTCGTGTCGCAATGGAAGCTATTTGGATAAGGAAGTTTATTGATGAGCTTGGAGTAGTCCCCACCAATAAAGAACCCATGGAAATGCTATGTGACAACACCGAGCATTAACTATCGCCAACGAGCCCGGAGCTCGTAAAGGCGCCAAGCATTACAAAAGGAAGGTTTACTATCTCTTGAGGTTATCGCAGATAATGAAGTGGTACTTAACAAAGTTCACACATATGACAACTTAGTCGATCCGCTTACTAAGGCGTTGTTTTAAACAAGCATGTTGAGCATGCTAGTGGTATTAGACTCGCTCGCTTAGTAGTCTCATGTAAATCTGCTTTTGATTTTAGTATTTGGGTAATAGGATATGTAAACATTTATTATTTTGATGGTTAATATACGTGGTACTGAGTTATTCATTCATATATTAAATGTGTCCTATATTTGCATGTTTAAACCTTAAGTAATTTATTACTTTAAATTGTCCATTGTCGATCAATGATATGGGAGTATCATTGAATTAAGGCAACATGAGAGATTGGTTATATTCTATGAATACTAAGGATGTGTCCGCCAAACTCACATGTTATCCACGTGCTATGGATATTGATTTCTAAACCTACGAGTCATCACTTTATGGATCAACGCCATTAAGTGATATCTCGCAAATGGTTATTCTATTTTTCCGTGACTTGAGATGCAAGCGTGTCTTGTATGTGGATCTTTCTTCTCGACTATAGTCAAACGCTATCCCGAACAAGGTGGTTATAAAGGCTATTCTCGAAGTTGGTTGAAGCGCATGAATGACATGTGTAGTCAAAATAGAATTTGTTCATCCACTTGTCTTTTGGAGTATGATACTACTGGGCCCCTCGCTAAATTAATCAGATGTTTACATGGCCGTGCCCAAAGTGTAAATCAAGATGATACTTGTTTTACGTTTGGTAATCTTGATTAATTTCTAAAACGAGAAACAGAATAATTGAACAATATGGAATGACTTTAATCCATATCCATAGTTCAACAAGTATCTGAAACAAAAGGATAATTTAAAATTGTAAACCATTTACCTAGTTGTTTTATGAAACCACACTCGATATTTCGGAGCAATGCGGTGTTGCTAGACACTTAGCATTGTTAGTATACATTATTGATTGTTACGATCGCAGTGGGAGTCATGGTTATGCGTCAGAAATCAATAGTTATACGCCGAAATTACGCGAGCTTATCGTGACACACACGTATACATTTAGAGAGCGTTTATTAAATATAATTAATATGTTTAATGTATACTATTAATTATAATTAATATAATCCACGAAATAAACATAACGGTCGTTAGTCCGTTAGTGTAATGGTTAACGGTCGTTAAGTCCGAAAGTTGGCTTGATTTGAACATGTTAATTTTACAAGGACCAAAAGCAAACGGGGCCCATGGATACCCATGGTGGCCGGCCATATGAATTAGGTGGGAGGAGTAGCTTTTTCCTAAGATACCCTATTAGTATAAAAGGAGGCCTCTAGGTCTTCATTTATTCACATCTCTTATAAGATCAAAGCATTATTTGATTTCTCTCTTGCTCTCTAGTACAACGCTCTTGTTTAGGAAGTTAGAAAATTGTCTTCTACGACTAGCATTCGTGTTAAGGTCGTAGTCGTGGGTTAAGCACTAGCATCCTAACGCCTCGTTGGACGGTAGTGTGTGTTTCGTTAGAGATCAACTCATTATAGGTTATTAGGGTTTCGTGGTGGTACATGATCCATTGAAGTGTTCGTGATCAAGATGAAGACTTGGTGGTTATCTATTTTTCAATAGATTCGAGGTTAGTATTTATTATGTGTTTTATGTGTCTTTATTCATAACATTAAATGTAGATGCATCCGCTCACAGTACTGTGGTATTGATGGTTTAATCAATATGAATTCCTACACTAAGATGAAGTTTACTTTCACCATGAGCTAAACTTTGCTCAATTGCTAAGGCTAAGTTCAATAGTTCGAATAAACTTTGTAGAGCTATATCTTTTGGGAGGATCGTTGGCTTGGTTCATTCAACCTTGCTCACACATTCCCGATGCTATTTGAGTCGAAGACGAACAAACTTTGTAGTCTTTAAGAGAGGTGTGTTATTATGGATGATGTGATCGAGTGTTGGGCTTGGAGAAGACAAATTAGAAGTGGAAGAGAGCACGATGCGCTAGCCAATTTTCTCAATATCACACAGGTAACACTTCTTTGAATAATCATGACTGTGATGGCTAGAAGAGGTCCATGGATTCATCGAATGTTTACTCCGTCAAATCACTTGAATGGCTCTTGCCTCTTGATGAAAGATTTCTCCCGACATCTCTTGAAATAAAATGGCTTCTTAAGTCCCTAAAAAAGTGTTTGTTTAAACGACCGTTTTTTTTTTTTTTTTTTTTTTTCAAAATGCTACGTCAGATAGGCCTCGTGACCTGAAATTCCACATTTTCAAAACTGAACTTCTGCTATTCGATAAAACCTCAAATCTTGTAAACATATTTCATATATCATAACAATGATGTCTAAATACATGATTCACTTTAAAAGCATGCGGAAGCGTTAATTGTATATAAAAAAAGCTTATTTCAAACACCCCTTTAAAGATTATAACTATGAAAATACATGAACTTAAACTATAAAGACTTGGTTCTACAAAACACTTTTATTTGGGGCATTTCAAGCTGATAAACAAAAAAGTATCAATGAGATGTTTGTCACGTATGCTCACAAGCATTACCGTTTCCTCAAAAATCACTTTTTGTATCTACAAGCCCCAAAGTCCACTTCTTTTACCTACATAGAAACAAAACTATAAACTGTAAGTCATAATGACTTAATGTGGAAACGGTGCTAAAACTTAAACATGCTATAATCATGAACACATATAACCAATTTCACATTGAACCTTTACTAAATATTCGTTATTGAACTTAAACTAAAATTGGATTCTTGCCACTCTATCGTGAACTAATAACTTAGCTATGTTAAACTGGAACTATAAGGTGCTTCTCGAGCACAATCTACTGCAGGTGCATAATGAGCACGACTTTCACACAGGTTTGAGTGTATAAAGCACGATATTTCTGCACAGAAGTGAGTGCATAAAGCACGATTTATCCACACAGGACTAAGTGTATAAAGCACAATATTTTCACACATCCGGCTACAACAAAACACGTTTAGTTATTTTGAGCTTTTGCTTTGTGTAAATATAATCCAAATTTATCAAAACATATAAGCAACTGACTAGCTAGCTGATTACGATAACTTTTGATCAGGAAAACATTCAAGCTATATCTTGTAGTTACTCAGCTTACTTTTTCAACACATAATTTCTTATATTAAGGTTGTCTACTTTTGAAATTATGTAGATTAGCTAACTCGCTAAGTAGCAAATAGCTGAAAACAAAAGAAAAATAACTGCATGGATGAGGATGAACTTGATTTAAAGTTCATTAAATCTAATAGATTTTTTTTTTTCTATATGCTAAAACATATATTTAAAAAAAAGGATGTTTAGGTTTTTTAGTTCCATCTAGAAAAGCTTAAAGATCGAAGCATCATAGTCAAAATGATTCGACTTATACGGTATCTAACTTATAATTTCAAGATTGTGAATCTAAGCATTAGCCCAATGAGCCCATTTGTTAGCACTTTAGCTAATACAAGTAATAACTTAAGATTGTGGATCCTCCCCTTTACAAAAAAGTTAGGTTTTTACTAGTACTATCGTTTATTTAGATCTATACTCACTATGTGACAGTAGTGTACGAAGGTGGGCTCAAGTTAAGATATGATTATGCTCGTGAGCGTAAGAGTATAAGCATGCCGAACTGTGAGACCAACTGATAAAAAAGAGACGAAAGTCGATCCTGGTGATCCAGAAGTTCAATGTGGAAGAGCACTCGCTCAATGAATCAAAAGCACACCATAGTTAACTGGGTGATGGAAGAGCACTCGCTCAGTGAGTCTAATTGTTAATCACACCCTCAAGTTGAACACGCAAATATAAAATACTGATGCTTTAAAGTACAAAATTACAAATTATAATGTAATTTAAAACTTTTCATCCAACTTCATATATGTAATTTGAATTATCTCACTTGATATAATTGGAGTGATCAATTTCTATTACAATGAAATCAAACAACCCACGCATGTAATCTAAACTACAATTTCTTTAAATATGCAAACCAAACGGCGATTTAATTTAATCGGAATACAATTAGGGTCTCTTTGGTTTGTATATGAGTTTTGGATTAGGATTATGATTTGGATTTGGATTTAGATTTGATGTAGAAGTATAAAATATATAGGTTATTATTTTAATATTGATATAGAAAATATTTGATTATTTTAAAACCAAAGTACCTAAATGAACTCATTCCATACTACATTTACTAAAATCGATCAATTTTCAACAATTTACAAAAGTGAACCAATGGCACAATAAAATGGGGGAACTTGACTATAGGTGCTCTTAGTTTTGTCTTTAATGAGAAGCATAATAAAATAAAGGGCACTAGAGTGCTCTTAACTATCTTTGGGTCATATATCATACAAGCATATCAAATTAAAGAAGCCATGAAACTACACATTCATAAACTAGACGCACCTTCATGTGAGGCGCACAAGAGTTCTTCTTTATGAATGTGAGGCGAGTTCAAGAGAAGCCATGAAACTACACATTCATAAACTAGACGCACCTCCTGAACATTTGGTTTTGTAATTTTTGTCTTTATATGAGGCGCACAAGAGAAGGCATGGAGCACTTGGTCATTTAGAGTGCTCCTAAATATTTGATTTGTAGTTCTTTGTCTTTATGTGAGGCGACAAGAAAGGTGGGGAGCACATGGTCGCTTAAAGTGCTCCTAAACATTTTATATGAAAAACTGAAGCGCACCTCATCAAAATTGTTAAACGCACCTGAAAAATTGACCTTCGATTTTGACACATGTCTGACATCTAACGATTAATTGAACCAAAGTTCATTTTGGTAATTTATTTGTGCTATGTTCTTTTTGGTATTTTGGTATGGTTCGTATAAAAAATTTTCTCTTATTTTAATATCAAAATATGAAGTAAATTGAACATGTAACCACTTAAAAAATTAAATAATATAAAATATAAGAAAAGGAAGCCTAAAAGTACAATTCTATAAGAATATTTGAATCCTTGTCAAAAAAAGTCACCAAGTTAGGCTGAGGGTTGTGGCCAGTAGCCACCATTTCACGCCAAAGCTTTTTTTTTTCCTTCTTTGAAACGGTAACGTTGAGGGTGTTTGTGACCGTCAGAACAAACCTGTACGAGAACCAGACCGTAGGTTTTGGGGTGCGAGTTCAAGATGTTCTTCTTTTTCTTCGCATTCTTTCAAAAACGGAGGTCGCAAACTCACTTTAACGCTAAAATGCAATATGACATGATTTTAAATAGGCCTCGCTTATGTTTGACGAGACCTATATAACATAAATCCCGACCCATCTATATACTAGAAAACCAAAAAATTCGAGATAGAATAGTGAACAACGAACTTTGACAAGACATCGTCGAGCACTTTTGAAACCTTAATCACTAAGTTATATTTTTTTTGGATATCGTTATTCTAATTTGTGTTGTCATTTTATGTATTTGTTCATTAATTAAATTTAATTTTAGTTAAATGTATTGTTTTATTTAAAAATGTAAAAAGAAATTATGTATCATGGTACCAAAAACTGATATTATGTTAGTGAAGTTAAGCTGTATATAATAAAATGGTGTCATGCAAAAAACGCCGAAAGGACATCACTTTTCCTCATAACACCACTTCTAAGACCAACTATACCTACTGGCTTAAGAGTATGAAGTACAAATCAGAAATCAACTTCCACCTACCAAACAATTTAAAACACTATATGACTCCTTTCCTGATACCGGAATTTAAAACACTATATAACACCATTTCTGGTAGCCAGAATACGTCAAACAAACAGACCCTTACATCCACTAACGTCAGATTACAACAAACCAAACGGGCTTAAGTTTTCCTTTTTTTGCCCTAGCCTAGAATACGAAGTAGGGAATTTGTCTAAACTCGAGCTATAGCAATTGATTTTCAAAGGTAGCATTTATAACCTTACGAAAGAGGTTGTCTAGATTAGCTTTTGCCAAACCAGTTTCAATAGGGTTCAAAATTAATTAATCAAGTTATGTTGTGCAAGTATATTAAACCATTCAAATTACTCCATTTTATAGAAAAGGTCCTAGGCAAGTTTGAGCTAAAGCTTACGTTTTCTTTTAAAGATAAAAGAGGGTGTTTAGTGCGTTTAGTAGAAAACTTCTTTGTTTTCAATATTTGGTTTGTAAAATTTGGAAAAGAAATTTATTTTCACAAAACACTCAGAAATATAAAAACGATTTATTGACGTTTGATTTATTTCAAAGGATGGAGGGTTGTAGGTTATAACGAAAACAACTAAATTTTGCTTGTAATTTTTCTCATAAGTTGAAAATAGAGGTTTTGTGTTTTAGAAAATATTTTGTTGAAAACGCTTATTCAACGCGATATCTCGTTTTTCTTGCTTTTCACAAAACATTTTGTGAAAAAATGCTGCTTTCCTCCAACTAAACGCACCTTACTTTCCGTGAATTTTATAGATATACAATTTGTGGTCTCGAAATGAATAGAAATACGAAATCATTATGGACACAAAACTGTGATCTTATAAGCAAACAATGATTTTTTGCATTGCCAAGACACAGTATTACATATACAAATACACAATACGCACATCAATTCACTATTTAGAAACTTGAAAACATTAGTTGGTTCCAAACTCCAAAGTGCCTCAGCTCGCAGTCAAATCTAACTTGTCTCGGTTAAGACTTGACACCAAATGGCTGACGGTGCATCTTTGATACATCTTGGATACCATTTAACGAAAAGTATGTTAGTAACTCCTCTGTCTTATTAATGAACAATTTACTTCATTAAACATTCAACATTTCTTTTGTGCATACCACTTTTCTATGCTTCTGTACCAAGTCATCTGAAAACACAATGCCACAATCCGTACCACGCCGACAAAAATCACCTCAACAAACGCCATTAAGTATGATCTTTGAGAGAGAGACCAGCAGTTGCTATTGACAACAAGAATCCTCAAAGTTGCAGGGGACAAAGAATGATCCAGATTTAATGCCGTCTAATGCCTTTTTGCCACCTCGTCAACCTGCATTGCACTAGAGGATGCCGCTATGATGCTTAACAACTCTGGCCTTATCCTTTTAGCTGCGAAGAGACAAAAATTAAATAAAAAGAGAGAAAAGATAAGGTCACAGGAAAGGATTTAAAATTCTAGACCAAACCTTTTATCAAACCGGGTGTATCAGTATCCGGTGGAAAAATAAGTGAAACATGAATGTTATCAGCAATTACTTCTTGCTGAAGCGCTTCTGCGAATCCCCTTAAGCCAAACTTACTAGCCGAATAAGCTGTATACCCATAAAGGCCCACCTAAAGTTGGAAAAGGCCATCATAAAACATAATAATACGTTAGAGCTAAATAACTACAACCGAATAATTAGTATTCCAAAACGACAGAGGAAAGGCATCACATATAACACCGGTAGAAGCTTCGTGTTTCAATATTATAAAACTAAAAGCATAAAGATGCCAAAGAAGCAATCACTGCCCATGAGCACATCAAGTAGAACTCGAAACAGCTTACACATAAACACATTTAATTTCAATCTTGAGCTAATGAGTTTGTTGTAAAATTTCACTTTCTGAAAGTTTTGTTTGAAATTTGTTATACCAAAGATTTGCTTATAGAATCTTCTTGTTTCTTTTTCATTATAAGGTAACAAACTTCTTCAACAAGGTAACATTGCCAGAAGTACATTACTTATTCGTGGTCAAAATTATCATGTACATAAGTTTTTCAAAGTTTGTTACTTGACATACGAATATAAATTGCCCAGAAATAAATCTGAAATAAATTAGTAAGCCTTTTTGGATCCACAATCAACAGTTTTATAAAACACAATTTTTTTTTTTTTTTTTTTTTTTGAGATACTCAGTTTCATAAATAACTCTTATAATAGTATAATACTCATTAAAAATAAAATTATTGAGCGAGACCGTCCGTCTTGAAGGGTCTTGCCGTCTTGAATCGTAGTTGCAAATATACAACTCCAAGTTGCCAAGTTGTTTATGATATGAGCGTCAACTATGATAAACTCTATTAAAGATATACAATTTACTTATACCAGGATCCAAAAACCTTTTAACTAAATAACTTAAAGTTCAAAGTAAAGAAACAAACTTCTTTTTTGGAAAGGGATGTTATGAATTTTTTAATGCAACAGAAGCATGAACCAAAACTCAATATGCAAGACACTCATACACGTACCTGACCGGCTTGAGACGACATGAATACAATCGAAACGGGCTTTTGATCACTCCTATTCTTCATTCCTGGCAATGCAGCCTTAACCACGTTAAACGTCCCAATCAAATTAACATCAATCATATCCTTAACCTCATTAATCTCCTGTTTCTCAAGCTCTTGTGACACAAACACACCTTGGTTACAAACCAGAACATCAATAGGTCCCACACTTTCAACTGCTTCCTTAACTGCTTCAAAATCACGTACATCCGCACTCACGATATTGACATCTATACCGGTTGATAGTCTTATAGATGCCTTGGCTTCTTCGAGGTTCTTAAGGCTACGTGCTAAGATTGTGACACGTGCACTTTCACGGGCGGCTTGGTGAGCTAGAGCTAAACCAACGCCACTAGACCCGCCCGTGATGAACACGTGTCGTGATTTTATTGGGATTTTGATTTGGTATGGACGGACTATGAGTTTAAGGATGATAAGGAGCAAAAATGGGAAGACAGTGCAAAGAGCAAGAAGTGCCATTGTTGGTTTGAAAATGACAAATGAGGCGTTTAAGATTTAGAAACCACACATGATCCCATGTTCTTAAAATACGCCTACTTATAACGTTTTATACTTTTATATAAAGAGCATTGCCTTGGCCGGTTTGGTTAGATAAAATCAAACCAACCAAAAATTTCGGTTTTGATTTTTAAACCATTCGGTTTCGGCTTTATATCGGTTTGGTTTTTCGTTCACGGTTTTTTTCGGTTTGATTTTCGGTTTTTTTGGTTTATATACGATTTATCGAAGCTTTGCTTTTCAAAGTAGATTTGACATATATCATAAAATAGAACCATATCTTAAACCGGCACCTACGGTACAACTGCATACTAAAACGGTAAAGAACTGTTTTAAATCAAGCCAACATTCTCAAAGTTTCCAAGTTCCAAGGATTGTTAGAGCTGAAAGCGACATCAAACAATGAAGGGTGTGTAAACGAAAAAAAAATGATGTTGGAACAAGATCTTCAATCTTTTGATGTAATTGCACCATCTCCAACTAGAACAACCATTAACATTCAAACTTAATGTGTTCTTGTGACATTTTGTACTCCATTTTTTTTACCTTATAAGACATTTCAAGTATGATATCATATGAAATAAAATATTAGCAGAGTTATCACACATTTGAAATGCGCCATCGACAACGGTAATGTAAAGGAAGATATCAAGATACAAGATTTATATTATTTATCAATAACAATGCAAGATATATTATTTTGACTTTAAATGTTGGTTCGGTTTCTATTGGTCGGTTTTAAAGCTAAAACCAAACCGAACCAAAACTTCGTTTTTTAAAATATAAAACCGAACCGCCGGTTTTTCAATCGTTTCGGTTTTTTGGTTTCGGTTCTTCGGTTTTTCCCGGTTTAGGTTCGGTTTTTCTTTCTTGCACACCCCGCTTTTATAGTTTTATATTCTATTCAACGCTTTAATAAAGAGTGTTTAGTGGGCAACCGAATGGACTTATTACGAGAAAAGTCCAACTATTCAACAAAACACATCAAAGACTTGACGAGACGCCTCTTCCGATCTCATTCGGATAATAAGCCATCCGGTTTATTAGATAGTGAGAGGGTAAGAGAGGTGCTTGGTCTGTCTCTCGAATGTGGGCCTAGGTGCTAAACGACTACGATAAGAGCTCTCGGGAGTCATCACCGTTATCCCCGCGCACCTTTGATCCGCTGAGCGAGAGCCCTTCCACACGGGACTCCCTGATCACTATGGTCGACTTTGCGTCTGCTCGACCATCGGTCTCACAACAGCAGCTTATACCATTACGCCACATACGACATTACACGACGCGAGAGTGCATGGCCAACACACACCTAAAGCGCCACGTGTATTGTAGACTTGGCAATTTGAATATTTATGGCCCGTTTGGTTATAGGTTTTGGGGAGGGAAGGGATTGGGCATATTAAAGTGTTGATTGGTTGAAAGGGATGCTTTTAAAAATAAGGTTCGTCTCGACTAATATAAAATCCATCTAAAGTGTCTTTGTTATGGGTTTTATCTAAGCACTCACATATCTTTAATTTTTCTAATATTTTATAATTCAAATTTAAATTTATTAAATTAAAAATTATTATTTATTTATTTTATAATATAATTTCTCTTTTTTATATTAAATCTAAATCTAAATCTTAATCCAGATTTAAAATCCAAATCCATATCCTAATTCAAAACCCAACTACAAACCAAATGAGCCTTTAATTATTTTGGTTGATGTAATAGAATTGTTAAAAGTTGGTAGTTGATGTTAAGGGTAAAAGTATAAGAAAAGGAAGGAGCATGAGAAAATATGTATTAAGGACTTATTTTAGGGACTACATTGTAAAAAAAAATTAATTTTTACAAAGGAAATGTAGTTAATTGCCTACATTGTAATGTAGGCATTATTTCTCTAAAAGTATAAAGGTTCGTTATAAGTGAGGTTGGATTATGATTTGTATTTAAAGCATGTATGTAAGAGAGAAATTTATTTATTTAAATATATTTTATAACTCAAGCTCGATACCAATCTGTCACACCCCAAATTATTCTGTTTTGCAATGAATGGAATTCTCGGGATTGATGTCATAGCATCACAATCACATTATATTGAACGACCTAAAGTGTCGTTTAAAACACATCGCTTGACATTTATATAAAACATCCGAGTTACAAGATAGGTCCCAAAAGTTGATAAAGTTTATGGAAAATATAAGTATATTACAAGTCCAAACGATGTTTTGAAAGAAAATGCCATAATATACAATGAGACAAGTCGACGCCGCGACTCTATAAGTGGTTCCTTATCGTGCCATGATGCGTATGTCTTAGTTACCTGAAAATACATTGCTAAAACGGTCAACAATAATGTTGGTGAGAAATCATAGGTTTATGAAAATGATTTATACGACTACACAAGTATAGATAATGTATGACAATGTCGCCACAAAAATGATACAATTGCTATAAGTCCATGACACCAAACTAGATCGATCATGATGTTCGCCCAACAGAGTGCTTGCCAAACAACTCAAATAATGTTATTAAATGAAATGCATCCGTTTTACCAGTTGAATCCACCAACCCGGATGGAGGAGTCACCTCGATAGATCTATCCACTCACTCGCTTCTATGAAATTAACTACCATGTTATATAATGGGGACATTCAATTGGCATGAGGTAACTTAAGCAATGTAAATGAATTTGATATACTTGGTATCGTAATAAAAATGATGTGCAATGTATTCTCCCGTAAGTTTGAAAACAAGTATTAAATGTATACAACGGGCTATGAAAACTCACTTGATGAATTGATGTGATGACAAAGTGAGTACACCAAATGTAGCGTGATCTCTAAACCGACATATTATGATGATATGATATGTAATAAGTCATGATGTAATGTTATGCATGCAATTCGGATGATATTTATACCACTTATGTATTTTTGAAAACAATCCTTTTCGTCGAAAATATAATCTTTTAACGTCTTGACCATTTTTAAATTATTTCACATGTATTTACGTTGAAATGATATCCGACGATAATCATTTAGTGATTTATTGTGAAATTATAACTTTTCGTCGTAAAATAATGTTATTGAAATTTCCATGAAAATGACAAAAACGGCCTCTAAAAGCTAGTCGTAAAATGGTGCACGTCGAGCGTTAGGAAACAAACTCAACGGTTTTGGAAAGCTTGCATGATTATCTCAAAGTTTTAGTACATGAGTTTCCATCCTAGAGGTCTTGAACATAAAGAAAATTAGAGGTTAAGTATGGTACTTTTAGTCCAAAATATAGTTTAAGGATGTTTTTCCAAGAAAGTTTAAGCGACCGTAATTAATTCATTACAACTCCGCTAAACAAACAATGGTCATTTTGGAAAGTATACTTGGCGATTTCACTTTACTAGAAGACTTCACTTTATGAAAAGTTCTAAATCAATGTTAAAACAACCTTTAACTTGGTACTAGTTTTTGCCGCAAAACTTGTCTATTAGAAATCAAGTTAGTTTTTCTTATATGATAATAGTTACGGCAACTTTTGTAAAAGTGTATAATTTAGTCGTTACAAATCCGCTTTTCACGTTTTAAAGATCCTTAGCTTTGTATCAAGTATACAAACATATTTTTAACAAATTGACATAATTTACAACGTCCAAGCTTCATTTTTGACTCGCATAAAACAAATATTGTTTGTTGAAATTTCAATTTTGTATTTTTCGTCGCCAAATTGAAAATTCATAACTTCTTCGTTATAGCTCCGCTTTTAATCCGCTCAAGTCGCCACGGTTTCGCTTTTAAAGTATATTTTCTAAATATCTAGGCCAAATATTTTTACCCACCGTCGGATTTTCCAATTTAATTTTAAGGACAGACCCTTTTCAAAACGTGTCGAAATGAGTTTTTCGCGCCAAACCTATTCTAACCCATTCAAAACAACTCCGAAGCTATTCTAATCCTACCATACACCTTCTTAGGGTGTCATGGGTTCCTAGACATCACCAAAACTAATATATAACAAGGAGTAATTATAGGATGGATTATATATATTTAACACTTAAAACATTAAAACCTTAAAATGGTATAAACATCATGAGACTTGCATGTTTCTCAAATAAAATGATATGACCATAAAATGAATGTGAAATAATAACATGAATATGAATGCTTACTAGTGATATGATGATGTTTAAGGACAAAGGGTTTTTTCCTAATCACTGAGGTTTGTATTACAAAACCTATGCAACAAATGATACTAGAGTTTATTAAATCTTGTCTTGAAAACTTGAGATGATCCTCCTTTGGTTTTATGGTTGCCGAATTTTAGCAAGAGAGAAAGAGCAAAATGATCTAGTATTGTGAAATGAAAGAAATGAAGTGAAAGTGTGAAATGTTTAGTATAATAACATATACTAATGAGATATTTGCAAATATCATTCATGACTCATCCCCTTGTCGACAAGGGGTTTATCATTCACTTTTATTGTTTTTTTTCTAAATGTATAAGTGTAAGATATTTGAAGTTAAGTGGTAAGTTGTAGTCACTTGTGAATATTTTAGGGTAGCGTTGGATAAAATAAATTTTCACGGTCAAGATAAAATATTTTAGGTCATAAAATTATAAAATACATTTCTTGCAAAATTTGAGTGATATAATAATAATCGTGTCGAATTTAAGAAAAACGTCGTAATTATATAAATACAACAATTTAGTTACAAAATAAATTTAAAACACTGGGTAAACTCATAATATTATTTTTATAAACTTAATATGAGTATAAAAATATATTTGTATAATTTTTGGAAGTAATGGATCAATTGCTCAAAATAATTAATTACGCGATAACGTTTATTTAATATAAGTTATACGTTTAATGAAAAGTGCAAAACCATGCATGAACTAATATGATGAAAATGATGTTAATGAAATGTAGACTAAACTTAGTCTATATGAAATGACCTCGATGATATGATCATGAATTCACAATAAACCATTACGGTTACTTGATTTGACGCTCAGAAACCTAGTTCACGATAAATGATAAATAATGAAACATGAGTAATGTTTGAGAATGACCTGAAAATACGAATTGTCACAATTTCGGATAACTTTTTTGCTAAAATATTTCGAACAACAAAAATAAAGTTAAATATAACATATTAAAACTACACAAATAACTATTGAAATGTAAACTATTTAACCTTATTTAGTCGAAAGTGGTTTATGATAATTTAACTAATGTTTTATGTTCAGTATTTAATTTATTGTTTTGATATGTAAAAGTTACCATTATTCTTTTTTACAAATTTTCGGCAAAAATTTGTACGAGATTAATGTAAACGAAAACAAATACATATTTAAGTGGCTCATAAATTACTTTAAATAAATAAGTGACCTAAAAATAAAAAGTTTAATAGTCGAGTGAGAATCACTCACAACTTACACAATTCTTTTCATCTCTTAAAGTATCTCTACAACTATCGTCACATGGGAGTGATTATATAGTTTCCCGCATAGGTGCTGCAGGGGAATTGGTTTTGCCGCAAGGAAAACCGTTTTCCTATTTGTTTCCTGCCCTCATAACGTAGAGCCTGACACAATTAAAATAAAAATAAATACTTTAAATACGAGATGTTACAACATATTTTGCCATAACCTTTTCAAAACACTTTGATGACCCATTGATTATTGCTAAAAGCATCTACCATGGTAAGTTATGAATAGGTCTAAAATATTTTGAAAAGGTCTATAAATTTGTAAACTATAGTAAAAAATTATTTCAATCTTATGTGGAATTAAAACGTCTAAGATCTTGAAAAAGTCTAAATTATTTTTTATTTTTCTTTTTAAAAATGTTCGTTGTGTTGAAGGATATGAAAAGCTTTATGAAGAGGTTCATCTATAGCAGAAATAGGTTTACAATATAGAAAAGTTTATAACTTGATGATGTATTGGGCCCCGTTTGGTTTGTAGATGGGTTTAGATTTGGATTTGAGTTTAGATTTGATGTAAGTTTTAGAAAAGAGTGAGGGAAATTAAATGTGTAATGGATGCTAATGTCAAAACTTACCATTTCACCCGTAATTTGAGGACGGACATATATTTGGGGTTTAGTGGGCCTTCTTCAACCCCAACCCAACAACCAAACATTGATTTTTTGGAATCAGCCTAAAACCTTTTTATAAACTAACTAACCAAACGGGTCCTAATTGTATAAACTTTTTTAGAGGTTCATGATAGTGGATGCACTATACACAGGGCCGTCCCGTGAAATTTGGAGGCCCTGTGCCGTTATTTTAACTTTGACCTTTTAGTTCCGAAAGATAAACTATTTGTAAGCTCGGCCTCTTTTAACTCCATAATGCATTGCTTTCGATATCGATCAAATAAACTTCTAACCTATTCTAATATAAATACATTTTTTTTCTAGTCTTAACCATTAAGCATTCTAAATCTTACAGCAACCTGTAAACTTTTAAGCATCACATGATGCAAAAGTTTTTAAATATATTATAGCTAAAACACTTTTTCTTAAACCTGTTTAGCTCATAATATAGTTTTATTGTGAAATATGGGTTTAGTTTTAAAGTTTAAACTTTCTCTTGAACTCAAATGCAAAATAAGAAAAGAATAAAGAGGTTGATATAACAAACTGTGAAAATAAGAGGGCTAGAATCAAATTTAGATAATTGATAGAAGAAAAAGACAAATAAAAACTCCGGGCCCCACAAAAAACAGTTCCCTTCACCTGGTCATCTTCTTCAACACAAGTCGGGGACCTGTATTTCATTTTTCACCATTAAAACACTGGAAAAGCTTTTTCTTTTTCTATTATAAAAATTTTATATGTTCTATCCTAATTCATCTTTTAATAAGATTAAATCTTCCAAGTATGAGTATATATTAATACTGAAGATTTAGACATCGGAGGCCCTTAAAATACACATTCAGCCTTCTCTTTGAATACTAGAGATTCGAGAAGTAAATATTTTCTATAAATTTTCAGTAAATAAATTGAAAAAAATCAATTGGTTCTGTTCTAACAGCACCAAATATGTCGGCCCCTTAACCAAGTGACTGAATGATATAGTTTGGGCAGAAGGGTAGATGTAACAATGTCCGCATGTTCGTTTAAAATGATGGTTTGGTTTGAAACTTTAACCTCTACTTTGTGATAGTTAACAAACAACATGCACAAGTAAGTAAACTTGATAGAACTTCATCAACATGCACCAAGTCCGTTTGGAACTGAGTGTTCATCTGTGAGTCTCCATGATAAGGATAACGATTACTAAGGTTCACAATTTTTTGACTTTCTGAATAGTCGTGACTCTCGTGACAATTTTTTCCTGAATGAGGGGATTTTGTGGCCTGGACTTAACGCTATGTTTTTGTGGTCAAATCTGACTATGGATGGTATGATAAGCATGATTAGCTTCTACTACTTGTTTGAGGTTTTAACCATATTTCATTCAAACCTTCTACTGTACTTCATAAAAGGATGTAAACGAGTCGGGCTTTGTCTTGTCGAGTAACTCAAGCTAGAACTTGACTCGAGCTTGTTCGAGCAGAGCTTTATCGAGCCTCGAGCCCGAGCCCAAAAATGAGCTCAAGATATTTATCGACACGAGTTCTTGTCGAGCTTTTAAGTGATACATATTTTTTATATATAATATGTATAGTTAAAATTTTAAAAGCTTACGTGTAAAAACACTAAGTGTAAATAATTATTTATTAATGTATCGAGCTTTTAGTGCCGAGCTCGAGCCGAATTCTAAAGTTATCTTATATTCAAATTTTACTTGGTTGAAAAAACACATCATTACAAATAAATTGAGTTTTTCGAACCGAGCTTGAGTTGGGCGCAAGCTTCTCTCATGAAGCCTTGTCAAGCTATAAGGAGAGCTCGAGCGGAATATAATATTACCGAGTCGAATCGAACGCTGCCAAAGTACGATTCGATTTGACTCGTTTCGTTTAGACCCGTAGTTTCATATGCATATTTTTTGGCTTTTTGGCAAGATAGTCTTTTTACCTTGAGTAACCTCCAGTATCGCGCTTATTGCAAAATTCTACTCGAATGGCGAGTGGGTAGATCTTCTGAACAACGTCAGCTAAAATTACTTCTTCAAACTACTCCACAACCTTAAGGGGATGTTTGGCAGAGGAGTGGTTGAGAATGGAATTGTATGAAAGAATTGAAAACAAAGAGAGCGAGTCCACACTTCGCTCAAAAAAAGTTCACACAAAAGTAATTACAGTAATTCTCATGTTTGGGAGAAACCTAGAGTCAACATGGGGAATCTTATCACACAACTTATCATGTAATCTTTTAAACATGCTTCATTTCTTAGTTTTTCAATTCCTACTAAACGCAAACAACCTCAAGTACCACACCTCTTGAAAATGAAGGGCTTACTGGTTTGTGTATGTGTGGCGTTAAGCTCAAACCTCATGGATTAACTACTAAAGCCGGAAACCATGGTTACCAAAAAAAGAAGAAGAAGAAAAGAAAAAGAAAAAAAAAACATGGGGTTTATGGTGTTCTCCCCACAAGTAGGATGGTTTGACTAGAAATGTACTTAAATGTTTTCTCATTAGTCAATATATGAAATCTACAAGAACAAAGCTAAAACAGAAAAGGAAAAAATAAGGTGTTGATCATAAGTGAAGTTCTGTATATTTGGAAATTTGAATGAGTGCATGATCCATCATCCATGCATACCACTTCTTCTCGGTGCATTCTCAGGAAAGCGCTGGCAAGGAACAAATGGGAAATAATGAGTATAATCTGGTACATGCTAAGGCTAAAACTTTTGGCCTCAAATTCAGTAAAGGAGATGGGATTCTTGTGTACTTGCTGCTGTATACATCCAAGTTCCTGAAATTGAATAATCTGTAAGTTAGAATCCATATATTCATAAATCTGTAATTTTACAAATATAATCCTTTTGCATTCATCGCATCAATGACAGCCTCAATTAAATTATTGAAGTGCTGACATATTCACAATAGATGTGGTCATGTGGCAATTTCACCCATTCACATGTGACAGGTACATCCATTCCAACTCAACCCATTTAGACCCGTTACACACATCTTGTCACCACTTCATCACAGTATTGCTGATGGGTGATTGTGTGAAAGGTATTCATATTGCCATTATGTATGTGCTGATTTAATTTAACACAACACTATCTTATTCAGCTCCTTATATTGAGTTCGAAGTACTCAATATACTGAAATACATGCTAACAGTCACTCATGTTTAGTCTTGTAACTACATGTTTGGCTGCTTTTAGATCAGGACTTCAGCTTTCATGCACTTTTAAGATATCTTTAGCGGTATGTTGCAAATATACTAAATATAAGGACATTTACTATTAGCTAAATAATTTCTAAACTCTATCATAAGGGATGTGCTTCATGAAAGGCTCATTTGTCAACAGTTTAAAGCAATATCCACTAAAATATGTCCTAACATAGTCTTAAGTTATCCTTCTACAGGATGGAACCCATCCTATAAGGACATGTTTCGACTCTAGATGAACAAATAGACAAATAGATGTATTACAAGAACACGTGTACGTAACAGTATATCACGTAGTAGCACCATGGACACAAATTAGAAAATCCAATCATAAGCATATTAGAACAGTATGGATCAGATTTTCATCAAACACTTACTATTTCTGTTGTGCATGCCACTTCTCAATGCTTCCATACCACGTCCACTGAAAACACAATCCCTAATACGTAAAATGCCAGCAGATATAACCTCAACAAACGCCATAAGGTATGATCTCTGAGGAGAGAGACCAGCAGTTGCTATTGACAACAGGAATCCTTCAAAATTGCATGGGACAAAAAAAGATCCAGATTTGATGCCATTTAATGCTTTCTTTGCAACCTCGTCAGCTTGCATTGCACCAGAGGATGCAGCTATGATGCTTGTCAATCGTGGCTTTCTTTTGTTTTCTAAAACAGCCAAAAACACTTGTAAAAAGAACCATATAACACTCAAAATTTAGGACATAGACAGCATGTGTGGTTATACAGCTTATCAAAATAAGTTCCTTGTGGTTGGCTCAAAATTACTGAAATCATCCCCTCTAGGAAACTAACTGCATATCTCAGGGACCCTTTATTCAATTAGTTTACTACGAATATTCCCTCCCGGGAACCATCTATGCAACGAATATTCATAAGGAACAATTTCAGATATTTTGAGCAAACCACATGAACCATTTTAGTGATTTCACTCAAAAATTTATGAAGAGAGGGAGGTTTAACCTTCTGCGAAACCAGGGGTATCTGTGTCTGGTGGAAATATAAGTGAAACATGAATGTCATCAGCAATAACTTCTTGTTGGAGTGCTTCTGCCAAACCTCTTAGGCCAAATTTACTAGCTGAATAAGCTGTGTAACCATAAATGCCAACCTATAATTGAAAATGTGCATCAAGACACATAATAATTCTCTAAAGCATCAAAGACAGTACATGAGAATTATCACTAAACCATAAACAAAATGCATCTAATACAATAACTATAAAACCTTCTGGTGTCAATTTGTCAAAAAGAAGGAAGACATAAAAGTTAACAAATATAAAACTACGAAGACATTCACAAGGAACCAGAAGTAAAATTTAATAAAAAATTCCATAAGAGTGTCAACATTAGAGTAAAATTGTAAGAACTAGCACATAAACACAGTTCCAATTACACCAAAGTTAGGTAGCTACACATACCCACACACACACAACAAAAAAAACATAATCTATGTTAGTATTTAGATAATATGGTTTTCAATAAATAGCAAGATGACTGCCCTGTGCATCGATAATTATCTCCTACACTTTTCCTACCCTAAAAATCCATTTATAATTGGTGTGAATTTACAACTATCCAACTCACTATCAATCATGAAAGAAATATAATAGTACAGACGTACATGATCGAAAAATCATTGGACTGTCAAGATTAAAAGTGAAAGATCTAAATGGTCTATGATATATTAACTGTGTGCAGATGTAGCAGAACATTCTCTAGTTTTCTGCTTCAAAGCTGTAAGCAAACCGCTGTGTCATTAATTAATGGTATATTCTTAAACTAACATGCTTACACGTGGGTACGTCATGAGAGTGACGCATCGCAGAAGTTGCAAGGTATATTATTTGTACCGACTGCCCCCGCCACCAGCAGCGCCATATGTTATTTGTTCAACACAATTTTTTCTTTTCTAGGATATAGTGAAATAGACATACCGAGAACACGTGCATGCATGGAACTTCATCTCGCTTTGCAACATCGGAAAAGATTTTATAGGGGTCCATATAATTATGAAGGCTTTTCAATAGGTATTTTTTATTTTTTTTATTTAGATTTATCATGAGTTCGAAATAGATCGACACGATCCAACACTTTTAGGCAATTTTCATAAGTGTAGGGGCTGAATTAAAAGAGTTGTTTCGTTTATTATTAGTTTCCTTTTTATGGATTAGCTTGGTGGCCAAGGTAAAGTATTATTTATAGGGCATTAGGGTTACAGGTTTTGATATGCAGATTTTGGGAGTCATTAGATATATAGGGAGGTCACCTACATCTCGAAGTAGGCACTATCTTGTACTTTATTTTTGGTATCTTAATAAGAATTCAGCCGTTCAGTATCAAATTGGTATTAGAGCCGTCGATTTTGAGATTCACAAACCAAAAAATAATAATAAAATAATAATAAAAAACTGTTCACGGCCGGAAAATACTGTTCACGCCGGATTCACCATTTATCCCAGAAGTTGCTGTTTTGGTCGAGATTACTGTTCATAAGAAGGAATGGAAACAAAGGGCTTTGAAGAAGGGCTGGCTGAGGTCACAAAGATGGTGAAACGGTTACAATCCACTTTGTTGTTGCACCAATCTAAACTGGAGGAATCTTTTAGACGGGAGCATCAAGATTTCTCATTGTGGTCTGAGAAGTTTCGAGGATCAATAAAAGCAGCGATAAAGGAAGAGGTTAATGAGGAGGGGCATGTCTATTTACTGGGGGTTCAACTAAACCAACGGAGTCCTAACAGGAAGGTAAAGGCAAGGTTGTTTTGGAATAAGTTTGTGGTTTCATGTGTCCGAACCAGAAAACCTAGAAAGCTAGGTACTTTGCTTGGTACTGAATTTGAAAGATATGGTTCGCATGAACAACTACAAATTCAAGAAGATATTGCACGACTTCTACATGCACTTGAAACACACAAAAGGGATACAACGAAGAACATAGGATCCCGGAATTACCAAGAAAACATTTTAAAGCAACACCTTGAGGACAAGGTGTTTTTGGGGGCGGGAGTATTGATACATCCTGCATTCTATAGTTTATTATTATTATTATTAATTAATTAATTAGTTTATTTAGTTTCCTTTATTATATTTTCTTAGTGAACAAGTTAAGTCTAGGACCTTTTATTATAAATAGGGTATTAGGGTTGTAATGGAGATTATGCGTAAGATTACTAATGGTTTAGTTATTTGACTTCATTATTGGGAGAGATCGGTCTCGAAGTTGATCATCTATCTTTATTGTTCTTTTATCTCTATATCATCCGGTTTGTATCAATCGCTACGAGCTCTATGCTCTATCCTACCGCCTGTGGAAATTTTTGATCACCATGGCGAAGATTATCGACGTTGAAGCACGCTTGGAACAATTCAAATCAGATTCGTTGGCTAATCAGGTTGAATCATCGAATCGCTTTGATCGGATGCAAGAATCGATTAACGAGAATAAAGCATAGGCTGATAAGCAATTCGCGGAGCTGTTGCAGCTCTTGAAAGCCCTACAACCACCTGCCACCACCCCGCCACCGCTGTCCTATCCCGCCACACTGCCGCCCCACCAAGCTATCATCACAACACCACCCAGCAACCCTTTAACACTGCCGACCAGCGCCCAAAACCAGTACCACAATGCTTACTCGCCGTTTTCGGTTCAACCATCAGCAACTTATACGAGTTTTTCGGGCCTCCAATTTGATTCGCAGGGATTCCCACTTCCGATGAGCCAACCAGGAGATGACAGTGGCAATCGGAATTCAAAACCACCGATTACCAATGACCGAATTTTCCAGAATTACCAGGGCAATACGTATGGACAAGTAGGGGGAGCATTCCCGCACGTCGCCATTTATGGACCTGAACGAGGATGGCATCCAGGGTCTGATCACCGATTCAGAAAACTTAAAATGCCATTGTTCTACGGGGAAGATGTGTATGGTTGGGTATACCAGGCAGAGAGATTTCTTGAGGTACAAGGCTTGATTACTACTGGGGAATGGCTTCATGCAGCGGTCTTGAGTTTGGAAGGGTATGCCATGTCCTGGTTCCGATGGACAAATAATCGGGAGCCTTTTATCAGCTGGGAAGAGCTCAAAGACGCCTGTTACACCGCTTTCAATCCTCACAAGACGGTAACTTGCATGAACAGTTTTCTCTATTAGTCAACAGGGAAGGCTCGTGAATATGTGACATTATTTGAAAGAATGGCTGCTCAATTACCTGGTCTACGAGGAGGAGGTACTTGAGGAATTTTCATCAAGGGTTTAAAGCAGGAGTTACGCACGGCGATTCGAACTCGAAACCCACGGGCTTGAGTCAAGCCATGGAATTAGCATTAATCATTGATGAGAGCAAGGCTTGTGACAACATCTTATCGGGAGGTGGATCACACTGCTCAACAATAGGGCAAACCACTTCCAAAGGAGAGAACTTTAGAAGATTAAGCGATTCGGAACTACAAGCCAAGAAAGCTAAAGGATTGTGTTATCGTGTGTGATCGAAATACGCCTGTGTCACCGTGTCCAAGTCGACATTACAAGTGCTGGTTGATGAAAGTGATAGCGGTGATGAGGAGGTTGCACGGACTTTCAAGTCAAACGATGGGATCCCGGAACAAAGATCGATTAAGAGAAATTTAAAAGACACACCTTGAGGACAAGGGTGTGTTTTGTGGGGAGTAATGATACGATCCAACACTTTTAGGCAATTTTCATAAGTGTAGAAATGAATTAAAAGAGTTGTTTCCTTTATTATTAGTTTTCTTTTTATGGATTAGCTTGGTGGCCAAGCTAAAGTATTATTATAGGGCATTAGGGTTCTGTGTTTTGATATGCGATTTTGGGAGTAATTAGATATATAGGGAGGTCACCTACATCTCTAAAGTAGGCACTATCTTGTACTTTATTTTTGGTATCTTAATAAGAATTCAAACCGTTCGTATCATTGACATTCAAAACATGCAAGTACAAAGTCTTTGAGGTCAAAACTTTTCACATGGATCTCAATCAAAGATTATTTGCATGGTCGCAAACAAATTGAACCAGCATTTCAACCAATTCCTCAAAATATACATAGATTGAATGTAATTACACGCGGCACTACTAATTGCTGAGATCGTCTCAAGGTACGAATAGATCTCTGCCGGTGCAACACTCTCCATAGTACACCAGGTGTGACCAAATTATGATTAACAAAATCATACATTTATAGACCAACACAGTAAAAGAAATCTTCATTGCACCATTACTTCATTGCATCCATAAATTTTAAGTTGTGACCATCACTAAGAATGTCAACCTCGAGAATGAGAACCAACACTTCTCCACACATGAATGAGATCCAAGATGTATGTTGGATACTATGATTTGTAATATGAACTAGGAGGATACTCCCGTTGTTCAACAAATAATTATCCCTCTAACTTTTCCTACCCTCAACGCTTCCTACATAATCGCTTTACAAAATAATTATCCCCCTCGATATTGATCATGATTAGAAACTAACTGTAAAGGCAATCTAGATTAAACGCAGATGATTATAAAAGTGGCCAAGATAAGCAGAGCTAAACAATATTTTCAAAAACCATTATGCAAACCTTAAATGTCACATAAGGGTGCGGCTAAACAGTGTCTACTTGCATGTCATCTTATTAAGCACAAGCCCCTTCAAATGGGTTCTTAAAAAACACCTTATCAAAGATTCAAAATAACCTCAATAAGCATGAATTGTTTGGCTCCATCTGAAAACTTAAGTGCTTAAGCAATAAAGTGACAAGCTAGTTAAATAACCTTCCCTAAACACCTCCAGAATCACTTTCACAATATACAATCAGTTAACCCAAAGCATGTTAAACCCTAGAATTCAATACCAGTGTTCTCATGTGTATTGACTTACGTTCATCCACATTCAATTAACCAAATCATATGTCTAGAGGGAAGGTCAAATCTCTGATAAACACCTGATATTTCTTCTTTCAGTGATAACAAAGTTATCTCATAAATAGACTTCTTTGGTTATATTTTTCTTTTCCTCTTATGGGTAAAATCAAAGAGTTTATCAATGTCCGGGCAGGGCAACTGGGTCGAAAGTGTAAGACCAGTCACAAGTTTCACAAAGAGTAATGTTAATGCACAGAGCCTTCCAAATCTCATCATCACAAAGAAGTCTATTATCATTGTCATAATATAGTTTCTACATCACATCTAACATAAACACTTTCTCCTGTCTAATCGAATCATTTTCTCCGGTCTAAGAGGGTGTTTGGGATTGCTGTTATTCTCTGCTTCTGCTTTTAAAAAAGAGTTTTTTATGCTGACTAAAAATAGTAGCATCTGAATAGAGTGTTTGGATTTGATTTTAATTTAAAAATAGGCAGATAAGCAGTTTTTTTAGTGTTTGGCAAATTCTACTTATTAATTAAATAATAGGTAAAATGACAAACTTTCCTTATTTGTTACATATTGTTAAGTTAGTTAAACATGCTAAAAGTAACATTAACACAACTTTTATCCTAAACCAGTTGTAGTAGTTTAATGATGAAGCAAGAAGGATCATGAAACATGCGCAGCCGAGAACCACAAACTCGCAATTAGAAGCTCATTTATAATGTTTTGCAGTTTTGTAATATTACATGATCACAACTTTTATGATGAACGATGTTAACAATTGAAGATAAAGTGGTTGCTCATAAACTGCTAGATTGAAGTAATAATAAACAAGTTTAAATAAGATCCACAATACACACTGCTCAGCCGTTGACCAAAACTGGAGCAGATCTTGTTAAACTCTAATGGTATAAAGTCTCTTATTATCATATCCATGGTGTTACACAGTTACCCAAACAACACCTCAAACACCATCGATCCTTTAAGACTAACAAATTCTATATTTCATTAGTTATTTAGTTAGTCCATTTATATTTTACCGGGGTAATCCCCTTTACCCAAAAAAATAGTTAGTCCATTTAACATTTGCATTAGTTATAAGTCTGTTAGTGTTATTCTAAACTACAGTAAATTCAATTTCTGTTGGAGTTATACTAAATGAGATCATTTTCAATTTCTGTTGGAGTTATACTAACGAGATCATTTTATAAATCTGTTGTGGCCTTTATTTGTAGCATTTAGGCTTCGTTTTTAAATATCTAAATGCTCTATAATACAAAATAAGTCACTAGTTAGTCAACTTAACCTTTGTTTGGGATTGCATTTATAAAAAAACAGCTCTTTCAAAACTTTGTTTTCTCCCTCTCCCACAAACAAACACTGTTTTTCTATCGGTGCGTCAAACACTGTTTCTCACAATAATCTGATAATTTACTTCAAAAGGCAACCGGAAAGTACCTAACCTAGAAAAATCACTCATCAAAATTAGCCAGAAACATATCATGAACACTCAAAATCCCGTATGACCAATATAATTCTCTTTCAAGCACCTAGTTTATGGATTCATGAACACGTAACGCTCTGTCAAAAACCAAAGCAAAAAAAAGAAACTTAATGCCCAACTCTCCCGTCAAAAAACCTAATCACACTGCCGAATCAAGTTAGTCAGGGTATTACACTAAACTTAACTACTTAACTAGCGGGATTGGGTATAATTAGTGATCATATATATATCACTGACTAATGAAACTAAAAAAAATAGTCAAAAACTACCTGCCCGGCCTGAGACGACATAAACGCGATAGAAACCGGCCTTCGATCAGTCCTACTCTTCATCCCAGGCAACGCGGCCTTAACCAAATTAAACGTCCCAATCAAATTAACATCAATCATTTCCTTCACCTCCTTAATCTCCTGCTTCTCAATCTCATGAGCAACAAACACACCTTGGTTACAAATCAACACGTCAATGGGGCCCACACTTTCAACAGCCTCCTTCACCGCCTCGTAATCAGTGACGTCAGCACTGATTATATCAACATCTATTCCTGTTGATAACCTGATCGATGTTTTCGCTTCTTCGAGCTTTTGTAAATTGCGAGCTAAGATTGTGACACGTGCGCCTTCCGATGCGGAGAGTTTGGCTAAAGCTAAGCCGATGCCGCTGGAGCCGCCGGTGATGAAGACGTGGCGTGATTTGAGTGGGATTGTGGTGGCGCGTGGGCGCGTGATGAATTTGAGGAAGAGTAGGAGTGTGATTGGGATGAGTGTGATCAGAGTGAGGTATGAGAGATTGATGTCTGCCATTGATGGTTGATGGTGTTACTGTGTGTGTGTGAAGGAAATGAAGTTAAGGGGGTGTTTGGGTTAGAGCATGTTTAATCATAACACGTCGGTCACATCGCCTTTAACATTTAACATTAACATCCCAAAAAAACACCCACAATAACATCAATAACATTTCATATTTTCAATTTCAACCCATAAACTAAACAAACACTTCATTTATTAAACTAAACATAACATTAAATTTAAAAACATATTACAATACGAAATTAAAAATACATCGAAAAAAATTACAACAAATAAAAAATACATCGAAATTAAAAAAACACACGCAAATTAAACGTTACAACATAAAGGAAATGACAACGAAAAAAACAAAACATAGCAAATACTTATTCATCATCGCCGCTTCTCTTGTTATTTGTCGTATGTTCAAGATTCTTCACCAAACACGCTCCATAAGGTCCCATTGGAGTTGGGTATCGTTGTCGGTCAGATATTTCTTTTGCCTTACATCGTGAGTATCACATCTTTCGACCCATCTTCGTTGCCTCAAATTCTTGTGGATCCACCCACGATTCGTTATAGTCGCGTAATGCAAATTTTGATCTTTATAATCATGTTATGCAAAATAATGCAACAATACATGATTCTACGTATCGTGGCAATTTCCATTGACGTGCGGTTGTTGTAGTATACCCCAACGGCCTTGAAGAACACCAAAAGCACGTTCAATATCCTTTCGTGCACTTTCTTGTCTCCTTTTAAAGCACGTATGTTTTTCATCGAGTTATTTAGTGAAGGATTTGTGAAAGTTGCCCATCGTGGATTAATTCCATCACCAAGTAATACCCCTGTTCATACCTAGTTCCGTTGAGCATATAAGATGCTCTTGGGGCATTATCGAAGAAGGTCGTCAATAACGGAGAGTTATCTAAAACATTAATATCGTTATTTGCCGCCATCCCAAAAATGCATGCGGATCCATAAATCTTGAGAAGCACACAAACAAGCATAATTGTTGGGTATTTTTTATCACCCTAGCAAAATGCCTTGCGAGCCATCGACAATTTTTCCATTCCCAGTGCATACTGATCAATGCTACCAAAGTGTGACAGGAAGTATATAAATTGTGAATTTGAATTATGAAAGTGTGAAAAAAATGGAGTTTTAGTTGGGTATTTATAGCGGTAAAAAATGTTTTTTTTTTTTTTTTTTTTTTTTTTTTTTTTTTTTGTAAAACTTGCGTTAGGGACTAGTTTTGAATTTTTTAAATCTAACGACTACTAGCCGCTTGCAGGACTAGTTTTGAAAATTTTTGATTATTTTTTTTAAAAGCCACTAAGCGTTAATGAAACAACGCGCATGGACCAACAATGAAATAACGCCACTAATCAGGCGTTATTTTGCCTCTAACGCCGTTGGGCGTTACGATTGGTATGCTCTTAGTAATTATCGATGTTAACGAAATTGAATGTTTAGTTTAATTGAATTTTATTTAATCTGATTAACTGATGATATGAGTGTAAAAGTGTAAACCAGTTGAGCAATTCTCGAGCACGTTGTTCGAGTCAAGTTTATATTGAGATTGAGTCCAACGTCGAGTGATGAAAGTGAGCTTCTAAGTATGCGATGAGGCCAACTCGAGCAAGCGTTAAATCTTTCTCTAGCTATGGGCATTAACAATGATAAACTTATACATAAAAGTTTAAAAACCAAATATAGGTTTATAAAAAAATGTATCTTTTTTAATTGAGATGATTGTAAATATATCAAATTAGTCATTTTTTTTTCACAAAAGTTACTCATAAAAATGTCGCAACACTGAGAAAAGGACAATCCCTAGATTGTATAAGCAAAGAATGCAAGTCAATGCTTTGCCTAACCTATCATTTGTATAACACTCTGTTCTCAAGATTTGTTTTGGAGTGAAAGTGAAAGGAGTGGAGAGTGAAGGAGAGGATAAAAAGTGATTGGGAGAGGAAATGAAAGATTATTGCAATTTTGTTTGTGTTCTTAAGTTCTTACCTTAAGGAAGGGAAGTGATGACAGAAAATGCTTGTATTTACAAACCATCATAAACACTCTGTTCTCAAACCACAAACTGGACCAATTATCATCCCAATATCAAACCACAAACAGTAGCCTAACAATTTTCACTCACATACAAAAACACACACTCGTTTCAACCAATATTAACAACAATTTCAACAAATTAAATCCCCCATGAATAACTAACCAACCACTAAATGTCCACCGTAACCCTAAACCCAGCTTCCACCACCACCACCGCCGTCACACCACCACCACCACCACCAAACACCGTACCAGATTCAGACTTAAACCTATATTTGCCCCCTTAGTTGAATATACCAAACCGAGGGTTTCATCTTGAATTATAGAAAAAGAGAAGGAAAACTCACAGATCTACAAGTTTACAACTATTTTCTTCAAAAAATGATGCCAAACATATAAACATAATTCATTCTCAGTTGTTACATAAAAATTATGCCTTTTGAATTGTTCAATGTCTGTTAAAATGAGAAAATGCTTGAGGAAATTTAGTTGTTGAACTAGAAGATAAGATTTTGAGATATTGTATAAAAAAAAAAAAGAAGAAGATATAAGATAATAAAGGATGTTATTTTCTCTTTCCATTCACAATCACCCCAAAATGGGCGGTGGTTTGTGTCCAAATACACTAGTGTCCCCTCACTTTCATCCCTCTCCACCCCATTTCTTTTTCCAAAAAACTTAAGAACACAAAAAAAAGTTAGTTTATCTCCTTCCATTCCCTTTCTTTCCTAAATTTAAGTGGAGAACACAGTGTAAGCAAAGAATACAAGTCAATGCTTTGCCTAAACAACATCTTTCCAAACATCTCCATAGATATAAACAAGAATGAAGTTAGGATGAACAATCAAAGATCAAGCACAATGATCTCCATGACTCACTTTCTAAGTAGAATGATTGACCCTAACATGATCTCATTCATATCCAGGTTATCCTTTTTCATATGGCCTACATTTCTTTTAAGTTATGCAAGCGTTGTTTGCCAATTTAGAGTCCAAATTTTTTTTGTATAGATTTGAATGAAAAACAACCTAGGTGAATATAAGTCTCTGAAAAGCTCAGAGATTCATCCTCAAGAAGTTCTTTAGAGTATGAAGATAAAGACTCGTCAAAACCTGAGTCGAAACTCAGAGCGTGAAGACAAAGACTAAGATCAGGATGATAGAGTCAGTGTTTGAAGACATTAATACACTAATAGATCTCCTGAAACACTAATGACATTCTAAAGACTCGGATGCCTCTGATGAATAATCAAGACTCTAATAAATAGGCGAAAAACTCCTTGGGAAGATAAGTTTAAAAACACTTATCAAAAGTCAATGAGTATTGTAGTTTGTAAAAAGTAAAAACAATTGTCAACATTGTTCCCTCTAAAAGTATATTTGGTAGCATACTAGGAATGGAAGCTAAAGTACAAAGTGTACTTTAGCCTATCACATGTTGACACGTACTTTTTACCTCATGGATATCCACTTTGTCTTTGCCTATAAATAGATTGTTGTATCGAAGAAAAAATGCATCACTTGTGTGGAAAACTAGAAGGGGGGGTTTAATAGTTTTGCCGATTTTAAGTTGATTTCAAAACTTTAGATCGATATTATGTGAAATCGTATGGATGTTGAGAACGTATAGATCTAATGATAATGCAAGCAAATAAATAAAGTTAAGGGATAGAAATGACACAACCGATTTATAGTGGTTCGCTACAAGGACACCTTCCTTGCCTACTCCACCCCCGAGTCACCTACTCGAGAGTTCAAGCACTATGTCAACAAACTCCTTCACTGGCGGAGAAGCCTTCACAACGTTGCTTACACTTTTCCGGTACAAAGCTAGATACCGAGTCCGTAACACGGTGGACCAAACCAACACGACTATTACACAACAAATATGTGAAATATCAAATACAATATCTTCGCTCTGAGAAATCTTGCGGAGTGACAAATCAATCAAGGACCCTCGCTTGGATGACTTGTAGAATGCTCGTGATCTCGCCTTAGAAGGACCTATATGAGGATCACAATAAAAGAAAGAAGAACAACTCTCTAGATCAAGTGATCTATATGTTAGAAGAGAATGAGAGTGTATGAGAGATTTTGTAAGAAGAGGGTAAGTTAGAATGAAGAAATGGCTCGATGAGTGCTCGAATACTCATCATTTTTGTCGTATTTAAAGCGCAAAACATACAAAACAATCAAAAGATATCAATATACTTAAAATATCCTGGGATTGTGTTTTATGTGTTTTAAATGCAAAATGTGCAAAACAAAGGAAAATTGATCAAAGTTTGCAATATTGGCGGTTTCAGTCCTCCAAGTTTCAAAACTTGTCAAAATTAGTCCTATGCATTTATTTTGAAAGGAAAAGTCAACCCAAGGTTTTGAAAACAATTTCACAAAATATTACACTTGGGTTACAAGTTTTTCAAAATTACATGTTTAGTCCACGAAAATCCAAAATGGCAAAATAGATCCCAGGAACTTTGAAAAAAATCAAAATGAAAAATCTAGCCCTTGGTCTATTTAAGATTGGCAAGACCAACCCTTGGACTACTTTTCATAATTCTGATTTGGTCCCTTGGTTTTGTGAAATTGCAAAATGGTCCTTGTGTTTAATAAACAACCAAACCGGACCTAGTTATTATCTCAAGTCCAAATCCAAACCAAGCCCAATCCAATAACTAATAACCCGGTCAAACCCTTTACCACAGTCAACGAGCTAAACAACCTCTACCCCTTCTTTTTTCCTTCTTCCCGCCCAAACAAAACACGAGAGACACAAACAATAAAAAAAACCCCCTGACCCTATCCCAGACGCCTTGTCCCTCCCATCAACAGTCAGGCGGGCTTGTCTCCCACTCACTTTCATCTCACGAAACACGAAGAGAAGACAGGAAGCACATCCAAGAAGACAAGGCGGATGCAAGCTCGGTTTAGCTCCCAAAAAGAAGCCGTTAGAGAGAAGGCAGAGGAGAGGGGAGTGATATAAAGAGAGTCTTGTGGCCATGAAGGAAGGAGTTCGTTTTGTTTTTTTTAGATTTTTAGTTTTAGTCCGGTTTTATGTGATAGAAATCTTAGACCCGTTTTAATTCTTGTAATTTTATTGTTTTATTAGTGTAACTTTAATTTCAATATTGTATTTTTCGGATAATCAATGCGGTTCAACTTTATTTTAAAGTCCATTGTAATTTGAGAATTGGTTAACCTAGCTCTAAATCATCATTTGCTACTAAAGTTGTTGTTTAAAACTCACAAAAGCTTGCTTAAGCTACGTGAGTTTATTAGTTCTTGGATAAATCTTTAACTCGAGTTTTACAAAAGTCAACGCGAGTCAAAGTTTAGAGTCAAATCGCTTTAAGGAAATCTTTGGGTTCAATCGATTCAACGATGTGTTCTATGTTAATTGGAGCAATTCGAGTCAGAAAGCGATCTAGATTTTGTCAAACTTTTGGATTCTCTTGCATAGTTGATCACGTAAAAGAGTGTTTGGTTCAAGCGTATTTAAGTTCTTTGAAACCACTTTTAACCGTTTGACTTGGCTAGTCAAAGTGCTTTCAATATTTTAGGAAGTATCTTTTAGAGTTGAATTAGATTCAAAGGGTTTTATAAAAGTTCGAATAAGAAAGTGAAATTTTCCCTGCACAAGCGGCGTATATTTCATTGTTCTGTTGTCTTTTCTGACTTATTTTTAAGCAAAGAAATTTTCCAAAGCGCTTTTAGTACTACTTCACATGCCCACCTAGATATAGCTTTAGCTCATTTGCATAGGAGAGTTTAGCTTAGTTTTAATTTCCATTCAAAATCTGTCTCTACCGTATGGGTTCTGTTTTGCGACTTAGGTGCTCCCACTCACCCTTTTCAAGCTTATTTTTAAGGCGATAACGATGGGTCTTGGTCCCAAATCTAGTCTATTTATAATCTTGGCCATGTTAACTTGTCTCTTGCAGCTTGAGAAGAGCACGAGAACCGCGCTTGCGACTTATAAATGAAACCAATGACATATGATAAATGTTGTTGCGACTGCGATCTGCTGTGACTTTTTGCAGAGCTTGTGAAGTTCATTTGAGCTTATCTCGGTCTCAAATTTTGGAAAGATGATCTCTGGTTGGTTGTCTTGAGGTATCCAATCGTTAGTTTTCACTTTAGCTTATTGGTTGTTGGTGCTATTGCTTAAACAAGAGGGTAAAACCATGTTTAATTATTATGGCGGCTTGGCTTAATCCTTGGTATTCGCTTTTTAGGTGTTAGGAGCAGTTTCAATTAGTTGAGTTAGAGTAGTTTTAGCATACATTAACTTATATAATCAGTTGGTTCATAAAAGTGCTTATTTACTTATTTTCAATCGCTTATTTCACTTGATTACATAGCAGCCTTAAATTCCCCACTTAAGCCCTAGTTTTTATATTTTTCCTGCTTTAGAATAAGATTTTAGAATTTCCACAAGTTTTCATAATTTTTAATTCTTGTTTAGTATTTTTCTTATTTAAAAACAGCTTTTAATGATTTTAATTAGCTTTTATTGCAATTAATTGAGAAAAGTTCCAAAAATAATTTTTCAATTTAACAGATTAAGATAAATATAAAAAGCCAAAAAATATTTTTCCATATTTTCTTAGTTAAATTTGTATTTTAAATAATTTAAATAGTTTTAAATAGTATTTAATTCCTAGAAAATAGAAAAATATTCGAGAAAAATACAAAAATAGTTTTGAAAATTCTCTTTTGATATTTTAGACTTTTCCAAGTCTTAATTTTATTTTTCTAACTTTATTTCCTATTTTCTTGTATTTTAGGTAATTATTTAATAGTTAAAATTAGTTTTTAATTAATAAAAATTAGATAATTAGTTATAAAATAATTTTCTTTTTCTTAATATTTTCTTTTATCATTAGGATTGTAAAAATATCATTTCATATTTTTAGGGTTAATATTGCTTTAGTTTCACTTATTATTTTTGTCGTCGCGTAGATTTTAATTTCGAGTTTATAAAAACATAAAAACAAAAACATCATTTTAATTATAGTGATAGCGTTTATTTAATAGATTTTATCTTTTTAACTTTCTTTAATTTGCATTTAAGCCGTTTTAATTCGTTGGCTTTTCCTGTAGTTATAATCATATTCCAAATCCTTTTCCCGTTCAAATCTCGCGATCACTAAACGTTTGATAATCCATTGCATAGCTCGCTGGGACATAACGACCGGGAAACACTATACTCCTCGGATCCTCATTGCATTTGTCTTTGAAAATTGTTTTAAATCTGTTACGGTTGGTCATTCACAAGTGGCGGTTTGTGTGATTAGACTTGAAAAATAGTGTAGTGATTCCTTCCATGCTTGCATAGGTTATGGATGGAGGTTTTGATGAGTAATGGTATTGATGCGATCAAGGATGAGGTTGAGTATGAAACGCATTTCTTCCTAACTTCTTTGAATTTCCCTAGTGGATTGGCAATGTTCACAATGTAAATGAGTGGGGTAATGAGTGCGGAAGTTTCCGGGTTGGTTTGATTTGAAGTTATGCGGAAGATGTGGTGGAAAAATAGGAAAATATGGATCAACATCCGAATGTTTGTAAATGGTGGGGAAAAGAACCTAGATGTTCTTGTAATGTGAGGGGAGCTATGGTGGTGATGGTTTCAAGTTCTTGAAAAATAGTATTATGTTGGATGTGGGGGTGTTGAAAAGACTATTTCTTCTTGTTTAGGTTGTTTAGATCTTGTTGGAGTCTTAAGGAGTTCAAAAGAGTGACTTAGGTGGTGATGAAGTTGTGTACTTGTTTGTGATGAGGGAGGTGCTATAAAGGAAGCATCTTGTGGTGAGTTATTTGTTGAGGAAGAACATTTGAGGTTGGTTTTGCTAAGCAACAAGATCGGATCCTAATCGTGCGAATATCCTAGAGTTTGATTGTGGTATTTTGGATGGTGGTAGTACAAAGGTTTGGGTATCATGAAGATGATGTTTTGTACTAGGTGATTCATCTAAGACAGGTTTGTGGATGACATGGTGTATTGTGTTGTGAGGATGAAGATGGATTATGCAAGCATTTTGGGAGTTCTATATATGAGAAAAAAAAAAACACAAGCATGGTAATGAATGCTTGACCCAAAATGTGGATTAAAATCTAATGATTAGCTTTGAATGTTAAGACATGTGATCATGAGAACACAAGCATTAAAGAGCATACTCCAAAAAAATAGAACAAATTGTGGATTTTTCATCCAAAGTGAGAAAAAATAAAGGTAAAACTGGTTCTTAACGCTTCTGTCTCACGGATCCCACGGATCCTTCCCTGAGGGATCCGTCCAACATGAAAGCTGGGATCCGTGGGTCTGTTGATATTCAGGCAGCACCAAAAATTTTCCTTTTGGAAACATTTTTGCCTAGTGTGTGCCTATATGCAAATACTATTTGGAGTTCTCGGTTATTTCCTATTGCCTAAAAAAAATAGAAAATTAAACTAGATTATAAACTATCTATTGAGATAACCCGAAAACACATATTTAGTAACATGAGTTACGTAATTTCGTGTTATCAATGCTCCTAAATTCATGTGTTTCTTAAATGAATGTACCCGAAAACACATATTAGTTTATGTGTCCCTCTTTAGCACAAAAGACAGATGAATGCAATGAAAACGAGTTTTTACTTTGTATTAATATGAAAAAGCGATTTGTCCTAGACGTGAGAAATTGCTTTGGTGAAATTGATACGGGAAGGTATCATTCTTTTAGAAAAACATTGTGAAAGTAGGTTTTCTTTGAAAATGTGTAAAAAAAATAAGAAATCTATAAGTGGAAAACTCATCTTGGGTTTTGAAAATTCCCGTATTGTTTGTGAGTTGTGCGTGAAATAGAGATCCTAGACTCAGAAAGAAGAAGGCTAGTGTTTACATACCTTGTAGAGTCAAATAAGTTACGACGTTTGTTCCATTAGACCAAGACCAAGACGAAGTAGGTTGAATTTTTCCCATTTCAACGGTTTGGTGAGGACGTCGGCTATGTTGTCTTCGGAAGCTACCTTCTCAATAGAAATGTTCCCCTTTTGAACATTGTCTCTTAAGAAGTGGTGACGAATCTCTATATGTTTTGTGCGAGAATGCAATACCGGATTCTTGCTTAAGTCGATGGCACCTTTGTTGTCACATAGGATGGCTATGTCGCTTAGATGAATGTCGTAGTCTACTAACGCTTATTGCATCCATAGTGCTTGTTGGCATGCTTTGCCGGCGGAGATGTACTCGGCTTCGGTTGTTGATATTGCTAGTGCCGTTTGTTTCTTAGAAAACCAAGACGTTAAACAACATCCATGAAAGTACACACCCCACTTGTACTTTTTCTATCAACATAATCACCTGCATGGTCAGAATCTGCATATACAATTGTTTCTACTCCCGTGCCCTTAGGATACCATAATCCTAGTTGTGTTGTACCCTTAATGTATCTAAATATTCTTTTTACGGCTTCTAGGTGTGATGTTTTGGGGTCTTCTTGAAACCTAGCACATAAGCAAACACTAAACATGATATCCGGCCTACTTGCCGTGAGGTAGAGAAGACTACCTATCATGCCTCGATATTTAGTATTATCTACGGATTCGCCGTCTTCATCTTTTGTGAGTTTGGTGTCGGATGACATTGGTGTCCTAATTGGTTTCGACTCTTCTAGACCAAATTTCTTTAACATCTCCTTTATGTATTTAGATTGATTGAAGAAGATACCATCTTCTACTTGTTTAATTTGTAGACCAAGAAAGAAACTAAGTTCTCCATCATACTCATCTCGAACTCGTCATGCATGATTTTGAGAAATCATCACACATGTTTGACAAGTGGATCCGAATTAATATCTGTTAGGAATTAGAAATTCCAGGTATATAAAGAGTCGGTCACCTCAAGTATATGTAATCGTTAGAAGCTCGTAGTCATAGTTCTTTTTGTTAAGTAGTATTTAGTTAAGTAACACCGTGGAGGACGGACGGGTCTTTATCCACTGTATGCCTGATCCACAGCCCGATGTGTGGCGATTTATGTAAGACTATAAATACTCTCTACCTCCCAGGTAGAGAGTTGGAGCTCATAATAATATCTTTCACTTTCTTCACTAAGTTTCCTAAACCTCTAACTTTCTCTCTCTAGACTCCATTCATCACCACTTTGTGTTATGGTTGATGTGTATGTGAAAACTAATATCCAACAATTGGTATCAAGAGCCATGGTTAGATCATATCTTTTACATCTTTGGATTTCTAGTGGTTTTTAGGTGGTTTTTGAGTTTGAAAAAGTTTAGTGGTTTTTGCATCATTTGGTTGATTTCTTGTGTTAAAGTTTGGATTTTGTTAGTACTTTTATGTTTAGAATCATCACAAGTGTGTAGGTTTTCATTTGGTAAGCTTGAATCATCTTGGTTGGGTTGTTTGTGGATTGAAAAGTGATGTTTATGTGGTTTTTTCTTGCTAGCGACTTAACTCACGGATTACTTTCTTCGTAGCGACTTGCTTTACAAATTTGTAGCGAGTTACAGTTTTAGACCTAGCGACTTAGATCTAGCGATTTACAGTACAAGTAGTGGACTCTCCTACGGGTAGCGACTTGTGGTAGCGACTTGGTCTGTAGCGAGTTGCTCTTTAGCGACTTGTATCTTTAGCGACTTGAGTAGCGAATTGCTGCCAAAATTTTGCTAGCGACTTGAGGCTTAGCGAGTTACTACTTAGCGACTTGCATTTGTCTAGCGACTTGGGACTCTAGCGACTTAGTGGTGTAGCGAATTAAGTGTTAGCGACTTGGTGCATTATCTTCTAGCGACTTGGGTGATTGTTTACGGTTTTCTCTTGATTTAGTAAAATCCCGTGAAAGAATCTATTTCTCGGTTTAATCATAGAGTTATAAAATCCCGTATTATCTGTTAACATGTCTACCAACGTTCCTACTATCATCTCCACCGTTGCAGAGGATGGTCAAGCAGCTGGGTCAGATACTCGTCCACCCATGCTTGACAGAACTGACTACGATTCTTGGGCTCAACGAATCAGATTGTACTGCCTTGGAAAGGAAAATGGTGTCAACATTCTCAAATCCATTGATGAAGGACCATATCGAGTTGAGACGACTAGAGACATACTTGATACTAATGAAGATGGTACTCCTGTTTACGGAATGGACAGACCTAAAATGTATGATGAGCTTGATGATAAGGAGAAAAAGAGATTCGATGCAGATATCAGGGCTTCAAACATTGTTCTTCAAGGTCTTCCTAAAGACATCTACAAGCTGATCAATCATAACACTGATGCAAAGGCAGTTTGGGATAATGTTAAGATGCTTCTCTCAGGTTCAGAATTAACTATGGAAGACAGAGAATCCCAACTCTATGACGAATTTGAACACTTCAAGATGAAACCAGATGAGAATGTCTATGAGTACTATGTGAGATTTCATAAGTTAGTGAATGACATGAGGAACATCAGAATGACTATGCCTAACATTCAGCTGAACTCAAAATTTGTGAACAACATGAATCCTGAAGAATACAAACTATGAGCAACTCTATGCCTTCCTCCTTCAGAATGAGAGACATGCTATGTTTGAAAAATTGATTCTCAATCAGTTCAAAACCAACCAGGGAGAGACAAGCTCGTCTAATGACTCAACTGCCTTCTACTCAAACATCGGAATCACAACTAAAGCATCACAAGTCATACCCTTGGGTAATGGTAATCAAAACTCATTCCTGATCATATGTTCAAACAACTGATGCTGATGCACACGTGGTAAACTTCATTAATCAACTAGCTTTCTAATTAGTCAAAACATGAATTCTCTCCCACAAACCAACAACAACCTCAGAACAGCATCTAACCCACACA
>CM040240.1:81491079-81564241 GCA_022545495.1 Chrysanthemum lavandulifolium
TTCGCTTCAGCATCAGCATTATAATCTTTGTAAATCTTAAAATCAGCTATCGCCTCTTCACATGTTGCTTCCAAATTAGCATTATCATCTTCGATCCTCTTGAAACGCGCTTTCATATCTTCATACTCACATTCATACTCTGGAAGTTGTTCAATCATTCTCTTCCTCTTATCAATCAGCTCTTGTTTCTCTCTAAAATTTCCTTCTATTGGGAAAGTCTTTCCCGGCTCACAAGCAATTACCATTCTCTTGAAACGGTCTATCATGTCTTTAAATAAAGAATCGTGCAAATTAGTACAATTCGGAGTGCATGTACCATCTTGACAAAAAGAACACGCCATTTTGTAAAATGATTGTGATGATTGATAATCTAATTGATCTAAATGTCAATTGACTAAAATATCACAGCAGAAGTAAAGGTAAATTTCCACAATGAAAAGGTGTTTTTTGTTTTTAGTTTTTGTATAGACAGCTGTATTATTTATTGACAATTTGAATTGGTTGTATAGTGCGAATAATCCAAACTAACTGTAATAATTGGTGTTTGCGAATGGGTTTTTTGTGGTCACAAAGAGTTAGAGTATCAGTGGCCTCTGCATTTTACTTTTTTTGACTTTTTTTGTGAAATTCTAGCATTGGCTATTTGTTTTCACTTTTCACCTGTTTACTGGTAAGTATGTCAGTTGATTTGGGAAATGGTTTTTGTAATTTTTAAATCAAATTAATAATCTTCAACTATCAACATCCACACATTCCTCGACCATTACCAATGCATCAAGTCATAAAAGACTTGATGCATTGAACACAATTACTCCACTGCAAAAAGCATTTGCATATTTAATGTTGGTGGAAAAATGAAATTTTATAAATACAAAAGATTTTTGACAATAGCTTCAAACACTTGAAGTCTTTACTAGTGTTTTTGTAAAAAGTCTTCTTCAAAGTTATTGCCACAATGGACAAGTCATTGAATATCTTATAGAATAGTAAAAAAGTCTTTCACCAAGTTAAAGTTTCACCAAGTTGCATTGCGGATGCTTACACTTTCATCGAAGAATCCAAATAAAAAAATCGTTGTCCTTTTCTTCTTTTTATAAACAAATCCAGGTGTGTTGTACTACGTAGTACTTTGTTACCTTATTCGTTCAATATTTATAGAGTATATGAATATAAATAACTGTGCAGCTTTATATTTTATATTCTATTATTAAATATTTATTTAATTAAAAGTTATTGAAATTTTTATTAGGTTTTATGTTTTATAGGACATGGCGGAAACCAAAGAAGTCATATTTAAAGTGCACCACAACGGGAAATTTGAATTTCAGCCACTCCGCTATGTAGGCGGTCTCCTTGCTGATGTCTGGTGCTTTAGCTCCACCAGAGTTGCATTTACCAGGGTGCTTGATCATGTTTTGAATGATATTGGAGGGGAAAAATGGGCTTTATTAATGCTGCACCAATAAGGCACTAGAAGATGGTTAACATGTTGCACACAGACAATGACGTTCGACGAATGTATGACCTTGCTGATGAGAATGGATCCATGGACGTCTACATTGTGCACGAGCTACAGGCTTTGTCAAATTTTATTCAAAAACATGGTATGGCAGGAAGAGGACGCTGGCATGCGGTGCGGTAAAAAGAAGGAAGTTAACAAAGCGTATTTCTATCACGAAAACTGAAAGAGGGTTCGAGATCATAGAAAAAAAGGGCTAGTGCACAAGGAATGGTTCCACCTGTTATGAATGTTTGTTCTTGTAAAAAATAATTATGAGTTTATGCTGCCAACCATGCGATAGTGCTTCTATGCCAAACTTAGTGTTGTTAGGTTTATGTTGTTAAGTGTATCCTTTATGATCATATGGTTAAGAATTATGGTTGCCCGATCGTACAACAAGTATTGCCCAATGATGCCATTTAGTTGCCCAGATTGCAAATTGGAAGGTGGCCTGAGGTTCCAACGAAATTGCCCAATAACTTTAACTTGATTGTCAGAATTTTCATGTGTAGATACTAGATGACGATAACGGTTGCGTTTGCTCATTAGAATAGCACAATTGGGGATAAATACGCCCAAAAATACTAACAACTGCTACAAGAGTTAAAACAGTTGTTTTGAAAGTACAAATTAATTTGATTCTTAATTGGGGATAAAAAACCACAACATGGTTGCGTTTTGGAAAAAAACCAAAGGAGGCTACATGGTTTGAACAAATTCTCAATTATATGCATATGTGTACGCAACCACTGCTACAGTTTAAAAACCATTGCTAGGGGCTCAAACCACCGCTAGTGTCGCTCAACCACCGCTACTGTCGACGCAAAATATCAACTTTGTTTCTGTTTCCAAATGACTAGTTGAAGTTCAAATTTTAAAAGTAAAATTTAAAGCGCGGATGAATGATTTACTTCAGTTTGTCAAACGTGCTTAAGCAACATTTTCAAAACAACAACAGATGCACAGGAGCAAACTTTCAGTACAAAAAAGGATGATAATAAACCTATAAATTCAAACGGTTTGTAATCACGGATAAGTCTTATCCAAATACCAAAAAATGAGAGAAAATCTGCAAGTAAATATTCACGTTCCTTCCCTAGAAATTTTATGACAAATCCAGCAGGAAAAATAGATGCCCAGGAGCCTAGGCACGTGCCTACCCACAAAACAGTAATTGGAAATTAATTATACCGCGTGCAAGAACAGTAAAATCCTCCCTTTAAATACGCGAGGTAAATAAAGGGAAAGCACATAAAAAAACAACCATTCCTCCACCAACAAAAAACAACAAAGAGAAGTTGAAAATGTTAACCCGTTGCCCACGCACCGTCGGTTCCAAAAAGCCCATACATAGCCTAAACCTTTACCCCCCAAAACAAAAACATAAGCGCAAAGCAGTTGCTGCGACAACTGAAACATGTTCTTAAATGACTACTAAAAACAATTTGTCGTTTCTAAGACGACAAAATTGACCTATCTCCGCGACCATTCACAACATTCCTTCAACCAAAACCCGTGTCCTTTGAGGTTTGTGGAAGCCTGCCCTGACCATATGGCGTACCAAAGGTTGGAGTTTAAACCGATTAGACTCTCATTAGCCATTTGGGATGTTCAAAGTTCAGGCAGTTCTTTCTTAACCTCGCTCTTCCCGAGCGGAAGAAGGATGTATATCATGGGTATTGGGTCGAAGGAGTGGTAGAATGTGCAAAGAGAGGCAAACAACACGGCTGAAATTTCTGGTCTCAGTCCTCTGTTGATTGCAGCCCGGCCCCCGAAGCAAGTGTACGTCTACTAATCCTGGCATATCGGGTTGGATAGACTGGGTTAAAGGTAAAAATGACGAGCTTGCGGGCACTGGGATAAATTTTAGAGCAAACCACATAAATAATTCGTAAAAAAAATCCCATGCTATCGTGTAGGGGATGATTGGTGTATTTTATGGCAGTTCTCTCTCCTCACTCCAATTCAAACCTATCACGTCAGCGTGTGGATGTATTTTTTCTGAATTATTTGTGGTTCTACCATTGCTCTAAAATAAAAGCTGCGCGGATTCGAAAAGCAACCCCACTAAAAGCTCTTCCAGTACCGCGCATAGGGGTGCATAGGGGCGGATTTACACGGGAAACACGTTGAGAAGCCTATCGAACTTCTGCAGGGAATCCCAATGAAAATAGCCGCCCCAGGAGAACCAAACGACAGGAAATCCTTCAATAAATGATAGCAAACAAGAAGGAATCCACACTCACAATTAAGTCGCGTATCACTGCTAATGTAGTTTTTCACTGCTAGTATCATTGTGTCGGTTTAATATGTAACATTCTAGAATTTCTGGGGTAGATGTTTGTACGGATAAGTATGCTAAGTATAATTATCTTGTATATTGTAAAGGACTCCTTAGCTTATAAAAGGAGGTCCAGGCTAGAGTTTGATATAACTTTTCGGCATATTTAGAGTCGATACACTTCAAGGTTGTAATCGCTAATACTATTCAGAGTATTCGTGTATTAATATTATTTCCAGGTGTTTTATAGACCATAAGTTATTGTAAAAACGTCAACATCTTCACTTTGACGTAAGCACATAACGCTTCAGGTTATTACATGTGTAGAGTGAGTTGATTATTTTGAGGTTTATGCGACTTTTCTAAGCGTCATAAAATGGTGTCGTGTCTAGATAGTAGATGACGATAACGGTTGCGTTTGCTGATTAGAATAGCACATTTGGGGATAAATACGTCCAAAAATACTAACAACTGCTACAAGAGTAAAACAGTTGTTTTGAAAGTACAGATTAATTTGGATTCAATTGGGGATAAAAAAAATAGAGTTACAACTGCTAGGGAAAAACATAGTTTAGACCCACACACATCATAATTCGCAACACCTAACAATCTGTTGCAATCAATTTCGAAATAAACATCAATGGTGCCCAACTCTTCTGCTGCAACTCACAACATGGTTGCGTTTTTGGAAAAACCAAAGGAGGCTACATGGTTTGAACAAATTCTCAATTATATGCATATGTTAATACGCAACCACTGCTACAGTTTAACAAACCACTGCTAGGTTCGCTCAAACCACCGCTAGTGTCGACGCAAATACCAACTTTGTTTCTGTTTTTTCCAAATCAGTTATAATAAAAAAAAAGTCCCTCCTGCATATGGTTTTTTGCGAATTAAAAGGTTGACTAGTTGAAGTTCAAATTTTAAAAGTGAAATTTAAAGCGCCGATATGAATGATTTACTTCAGTTTGTCAAACGTGCATAAGCAACATTTCCAAAACCAACAACAGCTGTGGAAGCTACATTTTTCCAAAAAAAAGTATATAGAGACATAGCAAACTTTCAGTACAAAAAAGGATAATAAACCGATAAATTCAAGCGGTTTGTAATTACGGATAAGGCTTATCCAAATACCAAAAAAAGGTGAACAAATCTGCAAGTAAATATTCACGTTCCTTCCCTAGAAATTTTGGGACAAATCCAGCAGGAAAAATAGAAGGGTAGGAGCCTAGGAACGTGCCTACCCACAAAACAGTAATTGGAAATTAATTATACCGCGTGCAAGAACAGTAAAATCCTCGCTTTAAATACGCGCGGTAAATAAAGGGAAAACACATAAAAAAAACAACCATTCCTCCACCAACAAAAAACACCAAAGAGAAGTTGAAGATGTTAACCCGTTGCCCACGCACCGTCGGTTCCAAAAAGCCCATACATAGCCTAAACCTTTACCCCAAAAAAAAAAACCATAAGCGCAAAGCAGTTGCTGCCACAACTGAAACATGTTCTTAAATGACTACTAAAAACAATTAGTCATTTCTAAAATGTCGAGAATGACGACTAATAACACATCCCCGCGACCATTCACAACATTCCTTCACCCAAAACCCGTGTCCTTTGAAGTTTGTGGAAGCATGCCCAGACCATATGGCGTACCAAAGGTGGGAGTTTAAACCGATTAGACTCTCATTAGCCATTTGGGATGTTCAAATTTCAGCCAGTTACTTCTTAACCTCGCTCTACCCGAGCGGAAGAAGGAAGTATATCATGGGTATTGGGTCGAAGGAGTGATAGAATATGCAAAGAGAGGCTTAAATTATGGTCTGCAGTCCTCTATTGATTGGTGCCCATTTCCTGAAGCAAGTGTACGTCTACCAATCCTGGCTGATCGGGTTGGATAGACTGAGGTCAAGGTAAAAATGACGAGCTTGCGGGCGCCAGGATAAAATAAAGATCAAACCACTGCTAATGTAGATTTTCACTGCTAGTATGATTGTGTCAGTTTAATATGTAACATTCTTGAATTTCTTGGGTAGGATGTTTTGTATTAGATAAGTATGCTAAGTATAATTATCCTGTATATTGTAAAGGACTCCTTAGACTATAAAAGGAGGTCCAGGCTAGAGTCGATACACTCCAAGGTTCTACTCGCTAATACTATTCAGTTTATTCGTGTATTAATAATATTTGTAGGTCTTTTATATACCATAACTTATTGGTGTGAACTTAATTTGTTAACATTAATATTTGTTTTCAAACATACTATTCAAGTGAACACTGATGAAACGGAAATGTCGATGTATTGCAACTAGTTAGATTAAAAAAATGTTACATTATTTTTGTTAGGTCACGGATTTTAAAAATACCACAAAATTGTTATAAAGAGCAACACAATTGGTTGCTCCTAATTGGTTGATTATATGTGTAGAGTGAGTTTATCATCAGTTTGACGTAAGCACATAACGCTTCATGTTATTAGATGTGTAGAGTGAGTTGATTATTTTGAGGTTTATGCGACTTTTCTAAACGTCAAAAAATGGTACAATGCTTTTATGCTTGATTACTTAAATTAAATATCTGTAATTATAAAATGAATTGGTTGCCAAATTACAACTGCTAGTTAATTTTTACTACTGCTAATTATACTGACTACTGCTAGTAAACTGAATAGGTTGTATACTTACAACTGCTAATATTATACGCACAACTGCTAGTTATTATAACAACTGCTAGTGATAGAAGTTGCCCTACGTTCAACAGTTAGTTGCCAAATTGATATTTGGAAACAACTGACTACTGCTAGTAAACTGAATAAGCGTATACTTAGGTACTGATATTATCTGGCGCTAGTTATTATAATGTATCACACCCCAATTACATTTTGCGGTGAATGGAATTCTGAGGATTGTTGTCATAGCATCATAATCATGGTTATATTGAGCGACCTAAAGTGTCGTTTGGAAAATACATCGTTTGATTTAATAAAATAATCGGAGTTTACAAAGTAGGTCCCAATGTAAATCAACTTGCGGAAATAAGTTTGTTACAATACAAACGATGTTTTAAAATACGTAAAACCCAGTGAGACGCGTGGTCATCGCGACTCCATGATGTGTCCAAATGCATGCCATGAAGTGAATGCCTTAGATACACGAGATAAAACATGCTAAAAGTGTCAACCTGAAAGGTTGAGTGAGTTCATAGAGTTTGTTTTGAAATGTAAAGCCTTCAAAATCGTTTATCACGGCAAAGGCATTGTAAATCCACTCGGTTCAAGTTCCGCCCATACAAAACTTGCAACTTTGTGTGTTCACAACCCATTGCCAAAGTGTAATATAGTTTATGTTCAAGCCCAAATCGTCAAATGAGTTCACAAAATAGTGCCTAACTTAATGTATCCATAGTTACTTAATATAACACCTAATTAAATGCGGTATCAAATTGTTCCATGACCATTAGTGCAATGATTATACCAAGACCATCAGTTCAATGAATGTACCAGACCATCGGTCAATGAATGTACCAAGACCATCGATCTAATGAATATACCAAGACCATGGGTCCAATGAATATACCAAGACCATAGGTCCAATGAATATACTATGGAAATACTACGTATGGTAATACGGTTACTTTGCATGACTAAACATTCGATTCGATTAAACATGTAGTTTCAAATAATCATGATAGTTATGAAAATAATTGAGCATGTATCTCCCCAAAACATTTATGAAAACAAGTAAAAAGTAGGGGCTATGGAAACTCACTTGGTGGAATGATGCGAAGACAAAAGTGAGTACACCGAGATGTAATGTGATCGTTAATCTTGACCTATTGTGAAGGATATGATCGTCATGAGTTGCAATGTAATGTTATCGTACGCCGTATATTATTTATACCATTTACGGGTTTGAAAATATTACTAAATCGTCGAAAAATACTCTTTTGGCGTCTTGACCCTTCAAAAATGACTTTACATGTTTTCGTCAAAATGTCATCCTATAATGGTTTTATAATGATTTTGGTGAAATTACCACTTTTAAATCGCAAAACAATGTCGTCGGAAAAATCATGAAATTAACAAAAATGGCTTTGGAAAACTAGTACGTAAAAGCGGTGTCGTCGATCGTTGAGAACGAACTCGCCGGTTTTGGAAAGTTTGTCGATATCTAAGTTTCGGTTCGAGGTTTTCGTCCAAAAGGTCTCGATCATAAAGATATCAAGGGCTAAAGATGGTGGTTTTGCTAATTGTGTCACGAGAAAATGAGTTTCGGCCAAGTTTGAAAATCCGTAATTAATTCACTATAAATCCGCTTTACAAAGCAGTTTGTTGTTTTGAAAAATATGGCCGATGAACTTGATTTTACTAGAAGACAATTTGTTCCAAAAAGTTTTGCATCATAGTTAAAAGCTGCCGCAAACATAGCCCTCTGATTAATGAAATACTTGAATCGTGAAATAATATAATTTTTGAGAAAATAATAGTTACGGCAACTTTATAAAAGCGTGCATATATTTGTCGTTTCAAATCCGTTTTCTCGTAAAATATGTCCTTAACCGTATCGAAGTAAACTAATATATTTTGATAAGTCGAAATAATTTGTGAAGCTTAAGGCTCGTTTTGACCGAACAAACTAAAGCGCAAGCTGAATTTTCCGAAAAGTATATTTTAAATCGTCAAACTTTAAAATTCACCACGGCCGTTATAACTCCGTTTTATCCGTTCAAAAGCCCGCGGATTCGTTTTAAAGTATATTTTCTAAATATCAAGGCCAAAATGTCGTACTAACTGTCGGATTTTCCAGAAAACTGAAACAAGGACAGAACCTTTTATATACATTATGAAAATAGTTTTCTCGGACAAAACCTATTCTAATCCCTTCAAATCAACTCAAAACTAATCTAATCCTACCATACACCTTCTTAGGGTGTCATGGGTTCCTAATCACCATCAAGACCAAAGAATACCATGGGAATAATTATAGGATGACCAATATGTATATATAACTTCTAAAATCATGAAATAAATGGTATAAATCACATATCATGCATATAAGCTCCAAAATGAAAAACATATAGAAAATGACAAGGAAACATGAAAATGATAAAAACATGCTTACAAGTGATAGTGATGAGGTGAAAGTAACAAGGATTAAACTTAAATACCCTTGGTTTTTATTTCAAAACCTTATATAGAGTATATACTAGATTGTAAATACACTTGATCTTGATAAAAATTTGATCCCTTGTGAGCTCTTGACGAGAATCGGTTATGAAGGAGAACCAAAGAGAGGAGAAGAGATTTTTTCTTGACTTGAAATTATTGGAATGAAAATGAAAGAATGAACTTGATGTGAAGTTGGAGTATATATATATACTATCAAAGACATGAATTTTCAACTCAATAAATGCTAACTTCCCCCCCCCTAGAACCGGTTATGGGGGGGATGAATCTCCCAAATTCATTTTTTTTTTCTTTTATTTATATATAATGTATATACTTGTAAAAAGGTGTAAGTACAAATTGTGTTAATATTAATAACTTGTAAGGTAAATGGTAACTCTTACGTAAAGAGATTTTAATAGATCAAAGTGGAATGTAATGAGATCATAAAATTGTAAAAATACATTCCTTGTGAAAAATTGAGTGATAAAATAATTGTCGTATAATTTTAAGAAAGCGCGTAATAATTCAACTTTAACGATTTAAGTACCAAATAAATTTGGAACACTAGAAAACTAAAAATATAGTTTTATGAACTAAATGTAAGTTTAAAAATACCTAGGATCATTTTTGAAAGTAATGGATTAAATATTTAAAATAATAACTCACATGATAAAGATTATTAAATATAAAAATTACAGCGTTGAAGGTGAAATGAAATGTCGTGAATGAACTAGTGAGATGCACATGATGTCAATGAAATGTAGACTAATCATAGTCCATATGAAATGTACGTGATGTTATGATCATGAATTCGCCGCTAAACCTTCAAGGTTCTGCGAATTTGAAACAAGTAAACCAAGTTTACTATAAATGTTGAAATAATGAGACATGAATTGTGTAGAAATGACACGAATGCGAGTTGTCACAATAACAGCGCTAGTGATAGAAGTTGCCCTATGTTCACAGTTAGTTGCCAAATTGATATTTTTAAACAAGCGCTAGTTGGCGAGATGAAATAAAAATGGATAAAACAGCTTGGAAATACTAAATACGTTGACATACAACATTTCATACACGCATTTACAACCTACAATATATTACGATTATTACATAAACCCTTGATAAACAGACACACCAAACTTTGTGGCTACAAATTTAATTGACGTAAGGTATTGAAAGCATACATAAAACTACAACCACTAGAACAATTTTATAACGATCTATGACGGAAGATCGGGGAGTTTCACAATTTTCCATATCGAACTCCCAATTCGCCTTGATATTATCATAACCATCGTCCATCAAATCGCCGCCCCGATATACATTTTCTTAACGACGCGAACAAGCAAGTATAAACTTTATTATGTGTAATTCATTCTGATCTAGGAAAGGATCGAAAATCACCGTCGAATCGGGCCCATGACCTCAATGTGGTTGTGTCTAAATCAAATGAAGGTTGTTCCAAAGGTAAAACACTACGCCTAAAAGTGCACTGGAAAATCAAATAGTATCGAGATAGAAAAACATGGCATTTTATTGATGTTTATTTGATATGTATGAAATAGAGTAATAAAGTATTACACTTATCTGTTCGGTTTCAAAGTCGGGAGTTCGATATGAATCATTCGGACGATGAGTGACACGATAACAATCCTTAAAAAGCAACCTTTTAGATTCAGTATTAACGAGGGATACAACGCAAAGGGACATTCATCCTGGAACTACCATCACGCATCAACTACAACAGTGCGAGTTTTCGGTTAGTTTCAAAGATTAAATGTCACATAACATATTACATATATTTAACATTGTAAAATTAGAAGTGTAACTTAAAAACGGTCTTACCAATGCAATAGTCAAAAACCAATGTGTGGTCTCAAGAGATGGAAGTCTTGTCAGTGAAAGATATTGATGCTATGATTGTTGCGACAAAGATTCGAAATACCGAATGACAAATGTAACTTCTTCAAATTCCTAAGACTTGCAAGATTCCATAGTTTCATCCCGCTTGTACTCTCAACATCCAATCTAAGAGACTCAAGTAAGTGGACAACCAAAGAACTAAATCCCAAACTGCATCGTAAGAAATTTGACTAAACACAATTCTAAGCTCAATAAATTTGAAAACTAGTGAAAACACCAAACTAGGAAAATCACAATAATGAATTTCAAGATGTTTCAATTCAATACGCCCGCGAAGTTTGGTTGGCAATGTAACCCGTCATTCATACCAGCTTAAACCGCCGCCTCAATTCCTCAGAAAGCCAAAACATAAGCCAATCACGAATCTCTTCATAATTCAAGTCTTCCATTCCGCATAACGGGTTAGGATCTACAGAGAAGATAAAACTTTTACGGGACCTGTAAGTCGATTTAAAAGTTCTAGTAACATGGCTCCCATCAAACTTATATGTTAAATAATAAAAGAAATCCTCATCAATTATGACTTCAAAGTAGCAAGCAATCCACTTAAACCTCCAATATGTAGATAAAATAGAGGTGCTCACCGCCTGCTATTGGCAAACCAATTAAAAATGTTACCGATCAATCGATTCGCATGTTGCTAATATAATCTCTATAATGGTGATAACATTAGCTCGAAACGCATATGGTTTTCAAGGAATTTTTTTGGTTTTTTAATTGTCGATGTGGAGGATTTGGATGATGTTGTTGATTTGCAATCGACGGCCGTAACGAAAGGTGTTATGATCATTATATGCGGTTGTTGGGTTGGTCTTATTAATTCGCTACCAAGATACAAGCTTTTTAAATTTGGTCCGTAAAATATGGCAAAACCTATTTTATCGCCTTCCCAACTTGGCTAATCTGAATTCGCTACCTCGAACTTTATATGGAGGACTCACGGTTAACTAACTTGGAAAATGGGTCATTTTACAACCATCCGCTTACTTTATCTAGGTCATGTGCCGTTAAATATTTGATGGACCCAATAAACCTATTAGTCTTTCTACATTAAAAGTCAAATATCCAGAGAAAACAAAACGCCTCCTTTAATGTTGATCCTGTGATACTTTTAAATAGAATATTTTAGATTTTGTTGTGAAAATTTGTGAAAGGTGAGTTTTAGTAGATTATTTATTCTCTATTGTTGTTGTTTGCTTTTTTAATTATATCCAACTACATTAATACCAACAAAGACATGTTATGGTTTATTAGGCCATTGTTAATGATTGTAAAGTGAGGATAAATTGTTATTCCTCACAAACGACATTATTTATTGATGTATTATATACGGTTTACCAATATGCATGTAGACGAATGAATAATAATGACTATGGAGGGTATGAGGAACACGACGAGATGAAGATGATTTTGAAGAAAATAAAGAACATGAACTTGATGCAATAATGACAGACTCTTGATCCCAACTCAAGATGAAGAGATGGCTCTGGTATAGAAGTGTAAAAAGCATTTTACAGATCTTTCAACATATAAGAGAACCTACTAATCAAGATGAAGATATGGCTCTTATTACGCTTTGTTCTCAGGATACATGTTCGCTTATTCAATATTTCCGCTTAATGAGTCTCGCAAACTAAGTTCAAAGTTAGGTATGTATTTTAATGATACAACAAATGAAATAACCACGTAAAAATTGAAAACATTGAATTATGAAAGCAACGCCAAACATTGAAAATGAATCGTCATATATTTACAATCAAGCTAGTTATTTTACTACCGCTTATAGTTAATTTTACTACCGCTAGTAAAATCAAGCGGTTGTAGACTTACAATCGCTAGTCATTTTACTACCTGCTATAGGTATTTTTACTACATTTAGTAAAACCAATTGGTTGTATAACGACAAACCGCCAAGAATTTGCTTACTAACGCTAGTTATTTTAACCATCGCCAGCGGATAGAAGACATCAACTAAATGATGCCACCACCGTTAATACTCGCGGAATATGGTCGTGTGCCGCTCCGGTGTAGGTGTCATTGATACTATCTGGTGCCCTTGTAGGTGTTGGTCTTACTATTCGGGCCCCGAATAGAGACATATTGGTTTAGTGTCACTAGTATTAAACTTACAACGCTAGTTATATTGTACTAGTGTTGAATGGTAAATCATGAAGTTCAAGTGCATAGTCACTAGTTGGTAGTTATTAGTTGATTGTAGATCATTAATTGTAACAACTAGAAGGACTCTTGGTTTATAAAATTAATCAATAAAGAAAAGAAGTTGCCATGTGTGAGAATAATTAGTTGCTACATTGTTTATTGGAAACAACTCGCTAGTTCCCGTGAGTAAACAAAGATGTATAATGGGATTAAAGAACATAGGAATAGTAAATACGCTGACATACAACGCTTCACACTGCATAACCTACTACATATTACGATTACTACATAATTATGAGTTTAATGGTTACATAATATATAACCACTGATTTATAAAATTCAAGGCACGCAGAAAAGCTAACCACTCCATGCTTCCTTCACATACAGACATCGATTAAACCACAAAGCTTCATTCCCATTAAGCATGAACCCTAACTCTCCGAACAAACCCGCTGAATATGAATATAATGGTGTAAGTTAAAATAAAACATTAATTAAAGAATGGTGTTAAAATCAAACATACTATAAACAAAGATGGTCTCGCCTCGACGAATAAAAAGAAGAGATTCTTTGTAATGGGCGATGTAGAAAGATCCCGTGATCTCCTAACATTCCCATGCGTAAAATAATACAAGTTCTTTGTCAGACACAAATACCAACCGACCCAAATGATCATGCTTACGATTCCACTATTGGAGCTTGATCCTTTGTAAACCCAAGCAAACGTAACCAAATATAGGGTAGGGATGTAATAGGTTTAAATGATGTTATGGAAGAACCATTGACGCCCAACAACCATCCGCAAAACAATGGAATATTCACCAATGATCGCCCGTAAATGACTAGAGAGGTTCCAAGATCGAAACATTGAATGGAACCCGGAGTTCATTTTTTAAAATATGGTAGGTCTATAACTTTAAATTGGTTGGTTACCAAATCAAAAGAAATCAACATATAAATCTTATAAATAACACCGCCCTCATTAGTTAACTTTTCACCCCAAATTCAATAGATAAAACGACCCACAAGGCCCGAGTTTTACGCTTCAATTTGATTGTTTCACGAGGGGTGGAAATTTTCATGCGTGTCCATCAGAAAGAGTTCAAAGAAAAGATAGACACATACCGAAACCACTTTCGAAAATGTGATAGAGACCTTCACGATCGTCGGTCAAGAGTGTCCTGACGGATGCCAGAAACCAAAACAAATCTTTGACGCTCGATTTGATGCGTAAACCGACAACATCGCAAGTGATTTTTGATTGCCGGTTCCAAATAATACCATTAGATTAACCATAGACAAAACACCAAAGACCATTAGAATTACCAATCAGAATCATAGATGAAAGCATTAAATCAGACATGGGCGTAGCGATTATTCGGTCATCTAAAGCTAACACAAAACCTTGGTCACCCATATCGAATGTTAGCGTGAATAAACACCGATCATTACGACTAACACCGTAATTAAAGATGAAGCTTCCACAATCTATACCAGCCTTCCATAACTTGCAAACACTACGCGTCGGAGTATAGACTTAGGAGGTAGCCTCACGGATGATATCTAGTTGAACATCCAAAGGATATTGGGTATATATATTTTCTAAACAAAAGCGTAAAGATTGAGATAAAGATATGAAGTCAATAGACCAAAAGAAGAAGAAAGATTTTGTTAAACAAATTGTATTGAAGAAAGAAGAAAGTGGTTGGGAAACACAAGACATTTGGATATGTACTCTCGTGGTTTTGGTTTGCTTGTTTTTTGTTTTTTTTTTAAATATGAAATGACAAAATATCCTCGCAGTATAAATACAAGTTGCCCAAAAACATAAAGATGCCCAAAAACAATACAAGTTGCCCAAAAATAATACGCTATAATACATGACATATACCTTCAAAATACGTGACGTGTGTCATAAGTTTTGGACACATGGCAGCCTCCGTTGGGTCCAAGAAAAGCGCGGGCAAACCTGCCTATTTTCAATTTTAAAAGGAGTGGTCCATAAAGTGATATGCATCGCGTATGCCGTGTGGTCTATTTGACCAATTTTCCCTTATTATTATAAGTTGAGTGCATTGTGGAAGAAGTTTAATGCTCTTGTTCAATTATCTAAGTGTACTTGTCATGCTACTGATGATTAAAAAAAAACATAATTAACTTATGAAATTAATACAATTTTTAACGGGATTATATGATGTTTATATGCAAAAAGAAGTAATATATTATCTAGAGATCTATTGTTTAATGTCAAGTGCTTATGTCATATTGTAAGATAAACAATATAGTTGTAAGATAGTTTTATTGATTGACTTGCATTATATATAAGATAGCCTATGTTTTTATATTAAATACATAGCTTTGATAATAAGCAACCTTAACTAAACCCCAACGGACTCACAAACCCACAAGTCGGGCTTGGGCTGAATATCTCCTCTAACATTCTCTTCAGCCCGAAAGGGCGAAATCGCTGAAAGCTCTGACCGAATAGAAAATGTAGAACAGAAGATGCGACAATTCTTCGCCATTGATGAGCTTTAGGACATCAAGAAAAAATATGCATCGCCTTGAAACGCAGAGTATTAGTAGAAGAACCTATAGCTTAACCAATGATGTGCATTAGGACAAAAAAAGAGTCGCACATCGATTCTTGAAAAGTAACACCAATTGTCAAGCTTTAGTTTACTTCATCGAGATTTTGTTTATTTAATTAATGATGATGTTGACCAACTTTTACTTTAGAAAAGGAACTGTTGTTTAGTTAATTAATGATGATGCTTGTTGCCTGCCATGATCGACCCAAGAATATGCCTTATTTTTTATTTTGTTTTTATAAAAATTCTAATAATTTACTACACCCTACCATTACCAAACACACTCAATATTTGCATCTTTTAAAATGTAATTATTAGCCACACAAATTCATTCAAACAATCAAAAACCAATCTTCAATTCATTCAATTGCCTCTCTCAAGATGCAAATCTTCGTTAAGACCTTATTAGTGCCGGTTAGATCCGACGACACAAGAAAACCACAGTACAAATAAAGTAAAGAAGAAAAGAAAATATAAATTGGTGGAGATGAAAAGCAAATCGTGGTCGACTTTTTATTTTGAGCAACCTTTAGTCCCGCTGGGCTCGAACCCATCGCTTGGAGAACTTGAGCAACCTTCCTCGTGAGTTGTGGTCGTGATATTTTGGACCAGATTTATGGGTGGTTCCTGTGGGTGGTTCATGGCAAGAAGCACCTGCATGGGGCGGTTTGAACACAACTTGCAAGCAGCCAAGGCAGCAGTGGTTGGTGGTTTGATTATAAGTAGTCGATTCAAAGGGTGGTAGGACCTTATGAAGGAATCAAAGTGCAAAATTAACATAAAAGTGTATTACAGAGAAGCACTGTCAAGGCCGAGGTCGAGAAAGAGGTGATTTTTAGTAGAGCTAGGTGTTTATGTTTTTAGGGTCGGAGGATCGTGAAACCCTCCGATACCATGTAAGATAACAATATAGTTGTAAGATAGTATTTATTGATTGAGTTGTTTTACATGGAAGATAGCCTATGTATTTTTGTTAAATACATAGCTTTGATAATAAGCAACCTTAACTAAACCCTAATGGACCACAAACCACAAGTCAAGCCAATGTCAATATCTCCTCTAATAATTATTTCTAGTGAGGAATCACATAGAAAGGTTGTTTTCTGCAGTACTAGTAGAAACTATAATTTCGCTTATAATGCTAGAAGTGTGAATCAACTGTTAATCAAAATGTTGTGAGACTTGTTATTCAAAAGATGCTAATCAAACTCACGTAAATTTTAATAAAGTGATCGATAATAGGAGAAAAATGTTAATGGACTCGCTTGCTTTTTGTGAACACTATGGTTTTAATGGTCACACTATTGATAAGTGTTTCAAATTGATTGGTTACCTCCTAATTTTGGAAAAGGGAACAACAACTTTCAAAACAATAACAAAAGGGTTTCTAATATTCGCGCTTCTACAGATGAACAAATTTCTATTCTTCTTAATCTCATGAAAGAGAATTTTGGATAAGCAAAAATGTGCAGCCGACATGGCGGTGTATGTGTTTACCAAAAGTAAAGTTTTTAATTAAAATTTCAAAGAAGTTTTTTTCTCTAACAAGAATTCAGAGTCTAAGCTTACTTCTAGTGGTAAGATTGTAGATTTCGGTGCAAATCAATATATAACCCTACACTAATAAGAAATTAGTGAGTGTTTTTGATATTTCACATCTCAAAATAAAGGTTGGTCATCCCATGAGACATAAGCCTTTATTACAAAGATAGGAAATCTTAGGTTAACTAAGAACTTGAATTTGTATGATGTGTTCGATAATAAGTTGATTGTGTTACTCTTATTTTTGTTCAGAACTAGTTAAAGACACAAAAGACTTGTTGCTTTTGATGAAAATAAGTGTTATAACTCTGATATATGAAACTCGAAAAATTTATGGGACCGTAAAATAAAGTGCGGACTATACTATTTTGAATGTGATAAACAAGGTATCAAAATAATATGGTGATTCTAGTGCTATTGTTTGTTTATCTCAGAAGATTGGCATCATGGGGCTTGGTCGTCTGAACTCGCTTTAAATGTTTTAAAAGATAAATTGCGCTTTTGATTCTAAACTCGAAATGTTGTTCAGAAATTTGTTAAAGGGCTTAACAATTTAGAGAACCTTTTCCTTTAAGTGATCATGTTTCTTCGCTTTAGGAGAAAATGCATTTAGACTTACAGTCCTTATAATGTTTTAAAAGATAAATTGCGCTTGATTCTAAACCAAAAATGTTGTTTGTGAAATTTGTTAAAGGGCTTAACAATCTAGAGAACCTTTCTTTAAGTGATCATGTTTCTTCCGCTTTAGGAGAAATGCATTTAGACTTATGGGGTCCTTATAAGGTCACTAGTAAAGAAGGTTATAATTGTTTTGTCTATTGTGGATGATTATACGAGTTGTTTGGGTATATCTTATTAAAACCAAAGATGAAGTAATTTATTGTATTACCGCTTTTTATAATATAAATGATAATCAGCTTAATAAAAGGATTAAACTTTGAGAAGTGATAACTGTACCGAGTTTGTTAATCAAACTGGCAATAATTTCTCTATCGAAAAGGTATTACTCATAAGACTTCACAGTGCTTATAGTTGACAACAAATGGTATTGCCTGATAGAAACATATGCATCTTTAAATGTTGCTAGATCCTTTCTATTTGTGGGCAATCCATTAAGGTTGTGAACCAATGTATTCTAAGTGCTACCTATCTTATTAACAAATTACATTCTTTGTGCTAAATGGAAAGTCGCACTTAATGAATGATATATAAAAAATACCTCCCACTCTCTCTCATTTAAGAGCTTTTTGTTCAATTATTTTGTTATTAATGTTAATAGTTCGATAAACTTGGCAAAGAAGTCCGAGAAATGTGTTATAATAGGATATTCTAATTAAAAAATGGCTATAGGTTGTACAATCGTGATAAACACAGCTCATTTTTAGTATGGATGTTAAGTTCTTGAAACCGCTTCTTTCCTTTTAAACCTTTATCGTCATGGTCAAATAGATACTACTTCTTCGAAAATGATGTTGCTTTTCAAGATCTAAATCATCAAAACTATTTGATAATGAATATCCCGAGATATCAAATGATGAAGAGAGAGTAGATTCCGTATAAATAGAGAAAGTATTTCACAAAGTGAAGGCATCTACTCTCCTCACTCCGTGGAATTGTTGGAACTACTAATGAATTCTCAAATGGAGGTAATGATGATTCATCTCATAATAGCAGTGAAACACTCAACAATGAATTATCAAATCAAGAAGAATTGAGGTAATTTGGATCAAAATCCAAACTCCGAAACTCATGATATTACAAATTTGAGAAAATATTTTAGATAACTGCTTTTCCAAGAAATTTTAATGAATTTGTTGTCGACTAAAGTTAAATATGGTCTTGAAAGATATGTCAATTATTCAAAGTTAAGTTATGAAAATCTTTGTTTTGTAACTCAACTTAATAAAAGTATTGAACCTAAGTATTTTATTTAAGCTTCAAAATATACACATTGGACCGATGCTATGAATAATGAAACTGCTTTACTTAGGGAATGATACTAGGGAGTTAACTCGATTACCTATGGATAGAAAGGCTATAGGCAATAAATGGGTTTACGTAATAAATTATAAATCTAATGGAGAACTAGAAAGATATAAGGTAAGACTTGTTGCAAAAGGATATAACCAAAGAGAGGTTTTTAGATTATGAGAAACTTTTTCTCTTGTTGTTAAAATGGTCATTGTTAGATGTTTGTTGAATCTTGTTGTGCAGAAAAACTGGTATGTGTTTCAGTTAGATATTAATAATACTTTCTTGTATGGTGATTTGATGAAACTGCTTATATGCAATTACATGATGGTTATTCATCGCTTAATAAATGAAGATTTATAGACTTAAAAAGTCTTTGTATTGATTAAAATAGGCCCCAGCCAATGGAATGCTAAACTTATCGCTTTAATTGAAAAATGGTTTTAGCCAAAGTAAAGTGATTATTCTTTGTACACTAAATCTAATAATGGTATGTTTATAACATTACTTGTCTATGGATGATATTATCATAACTCGTAATAGTCTTGCCGAAATTGAAAAATTCAAGTATCGATTAAGGACTGGGTAAAATGAAATACTTTCTTGAATTTGAGGTTATTGACACTACTAATAAATTTGTCTTAACTAAAGAAATATTGTTTTAAAGTTTGGAATATTATCTCGCAAACCAAAAGCTTTCCTTTGCGCCTAAACTCGGTTATTTCTAATGAGTCAATCGATGATGATCCATTACTTGAAAAACATTATCGATTATCAAAAGCTAATGGGAATATTGATTTATCTAATCGATACTAGACGAGATATATTTTATGTTATTCATTGTTTAATTCGCTTTTATGCATTCTCTCTTAAGTCTCCTTGAAGGTTGCTTTTCAAATTCGACATACCTTAAAGGATCTCTAGTTACGCATTCATATTACACAAACTTCATGTACGACTACGCTTATTCGATGCAGACTGGCAAAGTATGTAGTTACGAAAGTCAAGAATCGGTTGTTGTATTTTCTTATGGATATTTGGTATCTTGGAAAAGTAAGAACAAAACACGCTATCAAATCTTCCGTGTGCCGAGTACAAAGCTCTAGCACAAGTAACCAATGGGTTATTGGGATTTTAAAGGTATTGAAAGATTCACAAAGTGAATATTTTTACCGCTAAACTTCAATGTGACAACAATTTCGAATTAAAATAGCAAACCAATCCAATTTCTTTCATGATAGACTTGTTAGCCTTAATAGTTTTATTAGAAGTGATGGTCATTCACATTTAGGAACTTTGTAACGCGTTAGATATCGTGATAGAATAGTCAACGGCCCGTGGATTGGGCTAAGCTAAATGGGTATTAGTTTAGTTGCTTGCCTTGAAGAAGTTCTTGTAACCCAATCCATGTCCAAGTCATATACGCCCATGGCCAAGCTTAGGCATCCTTTATCTTGTATTATAAATACCCTCAAGTATGTCATTCGAGGTGTGCTTGAAAGTGTGTGTGTGTGTGTTTTCCTTGAAGCTAATATAACATCTTATTGTTTCATCTTTCTTCTTCCTTTATCTCTAAATACATACACCTAATATATCAAGTCACCATCTTTATTTCTTTCTTTGCTTTCTTAATCTTTACGCATATATTGTATGTGTAACGTGTTCTTCTTCTAAGCTTGGTATTCAGATGGTAAAGTTGAGAAAAGAGGTCCCAACAATTGGTATCAATCTTCTAACAATGGTTTAGAGTTTTCTGTTTGTTTTGAAGGTTGAACTTTACGCCGTAGCTTTATAAAAGTTGTCACGCTTAAAGCTTTAATTTTGCACTTAAAATTCAAGATTCTTGTGGTTTAAGGTTTATTTGGTGCTAAAGTTTCGCTTTTTGCAAAAGTTCAAGCTTTACTGCTTTGGTTCGCTTTAAACTCGCTTTTTTGTCGCTGGTCATTTCTACTCAGAACTTTTCTAGGCACTTTGGGTGAAAAAGGTCAACATTTTTGGGTTATTCAGGTGTTTTAAGGATATCCGTGCAAGCTTAAATTGTTTGAATCGTTGGAAATTTTTTACGAGTAAGTCAAACCCTAGTTCTACGCTGAAGAAAGTCAACTACGACAAGGTTCTACTCATAACTTTTGGTGCAGATTCTTCGAGAACGGTGACTCAAAGGCTTCCCTCACTGGATAAGTTTGGAACACTCGACTTTTGATATCCCTATCACCGCGGACAAAGGTAAAGGATTTTTGGTTCTTAACCATAGTTTACGATAAGCCAAAAGCTTACGAGTAACTCTACGATAACTTCACAATTACGCGTAAGGTTTTACAAGTAACTTTTGTCACGCATAAGCTTTAGGTTACGCCAGAAGATACCGTTTACGCCCCAAGGAATCCTATGCCTAAGCTTCCCACGATACAATCCTACGCCTAAGCATCGCTACACTGAACTTCAGTTCACGCCCAAGCTTCCCACGCACAAGATCCCACGCCTACATCGCTTCACCAGAATCTCGTGTTTCTACGCCTAAGCTCTTCATTTTCATTAAAAAAAATTAAATTTTGAGGAGACTAAACGCTCAATTTTACGAGATTCAAATTTTGGTTTAACTCTAAAATTTTGGTCAAAAATTCAAATTTTGTATCTAAATTCAAATTTTTCGTCAAATTTACACAAATTGTCATAACTCAAATTTTTCGACGACCTTAGAATTGATTTTATAGTGAATTTCAAATTTTGGGCTAAAATTTTAAAACCAAGGTTACGAGTACGACTTTCGTAAACACTCAACCGAGCTTAATCTTCATCAACCACAACTCCTTTATCGCTGAATCGATCCTACATCAACTTTATCGATAATACCTTCATCAATAGCAACTCAACAAGACATTCATGCAACAAATAAAACCGGCCTCCTATGTTGGCAAAAGGTGGTTATCTTCAATGGACAAGTCGAATGCTTCATACATCAAGACAAAACCTAATGGAAAATTGATGATCAAATCCATTCAGATGGACCTTCAAGCCTCGACAAGTCCAAGTCCCCGAAATGCCGATGCAACACCTCCCATCCCACCATCCTCTCATCTTCAAACCGAATCGTAATACATCAAGAGGATCGTAAACAAGTCGATGCAGATGACATGGCAATTCATATTGTCCAACCGGGCTTACCAATAGACATTTTTGGTCAGACAACAGAAACCGCTTCGATATGCGGAACGTGTTAGACGCCATGTTATGGAATGTAAATTGGTAAACAAGACATGGAGAACAAGTCGCTAACCGAACGGGAGAAGTTTACATCTACACCAGAGAATCCATTGAATCCTACTATGGAAGGTTTTGCACTTGATGAATGAGCTTATCGTAAATAAGTTGGCACCTGTAACAATCGCTCAAAACATCAAGTTCTCGAATAATCTTCCAAGAATGGGACGATATGTCACTATTGTCAACCAAACAAAAGACTTACATCGTGAACTTTAATCAACTCAACAATTTTCCTCAAACAAAACCAAGTCAAGGAATGAAGTCGAAAGAAAGATTGGCAAAGAATCATGATCCATTGGCACTTATTGCTAAGACTCAAACCATGTTGAATACACAACAACAAGCTTCATCATCTTCCAACAACAACTTGCAACAACAACAACAATTCTATCCACCGTAACAAGTCATTCAACAACAGATCCACATACCAGAACAAGGAATCACCGATCCCCGAACCGAACAAGAAAATGCTTTGCTACTGTATTTTCTTTTATTGATAAAGCATTTAGCGCCAGATGGGTAATCAAAGGTTCCGTATCGTGGTAATGGCCTACAACAAGATGTTGGAAATCGATGATGTAATGTTGAATAGAGCAAGCGTGGGTAATCGTAATGGCAATGTCAGTAGCCCAATGCGTGGGAATTATGGAAATGTGAATCGTGGTAATCGATTAAGTGTTATAACTGCCAAGGATTGGGTCACATGGCAAGGAATTGTCCAACTGTCAAAAAGAAGGATCTTCGGGTACCTTCAAAGCAATGTCATAGCACAAAAAGGCGTAACTGGAATGCAGCCGAAAGTGTTGAGGAACATGACTTTTCGCTATTATGGATGATTTGAAGACCGAGGACATCAATGCAAATCGCGCCTTCATGGCAAATCTTCGTGAGACTGGCACGACATCGACTCGACGCACCTCCCGCCTATGACGCAAATGCGTGATCTAAGGTACCAATCATTGATCCATGCTATAACAATGTCATATGTGATGTGTTTACTCATGATGAACAAGATTCGCGTGACATCGCGACCTACTTATGATATATACCGACAATCCGAGTTGTAGCAATACTAACTCAAACCCGTGATGCTGGATCCTCAGTGGAGGCCGCGTGGCACAAAATACCGACCGATGAGGAAACACGTGCCTATTTTGAATCATTAATCAATAATCGTGGCATTGAAATTGAAAAGCGAGTAAGGTCAATCGCGGTTAAGGCCTGCTAATAAGAAATTGACCACCGAGCCGAGAGCTACAAGGAGCATGCCAAAGCCTATGAATTTCATACAAACAAAATGTCCGAATTAGAAATTGGTTATCGAGATTCATTAAGAGAAAAACAATTGCAACTCAAGTATGACACACTTGATGCGAATCAATTTGAAAATTAAATCTTTAAACAAGGAAATTTCCGATCTAAACAACCAACTTTCTAAACAAAAAGCACTGCTTTTTATCTTGAAAAAGAGAGAAAAGTTGATTGTCGATTTTTCAAAACGAAGATTCTCTTCTTGATGAAATTCGATAAAAATGAAACAATCAAAAATTGGATAATTTGTTTTACAACGGGTCATTCCGCTTAAAACAAACAAGATGCTTTCTAATCAAGCAAACCGATTTTTCACATCGCACATAAATGGTTTGGTAACAACCCTTCTTCGCTCTCAAGAAAGCTCGTAAATCTCGTAACGTTGATCAACGGAAAACCTTGCATGAACCCATAATTGTTCGTGATTCTCTGAAACGCTGGAACTATCTCGAGAGAGTAGATCAAAATGAAACAAAAGAATCTAGATCTTAAACCAATTGATTATAATAAATGGAACAAAATTAATGGAATTACTTTTGTTAATTAAAAGAACAATCAACGCTTTTCCACCACACCAAGTGTTTCAAACAAAGTGTCAACACCCGCTTTCAAAACCGCCAAAACCAAGCAGCAACTCCCGTAGTTGTCTCAAAATCCTTTTGAAAATCGAACAAATGTCTTCAAACAACTTTTAACACAAGTGATGCTGTACATTTTAGATGACGTTAAAACTAGAATTGGGTATCTTCAAGAGATCACAAGTCTAAAACCAATATTACAACTAATATCCGTTTACTCTGCCATGATGATTTAAACAAAAGAGTTTTTTAAAACTCAAATTGAACCTCCGTTAATCGGCATCACATGGCGAGGGTAATTCATTTCAACAAGCGTTTTGAAAGAAACATCTGACTTTGTCAAGGACCATAAATCCCCGTAAAGCAAGCTAATGAATGTTTTGAACACATCAAGGTTTTGAACATTTGAATGATTCTCTTCAAGATGTTATGACTACCGATATCATGTCCATTATTTTACAAACATATTCTCGTTGAAGATCATGAAAGACTCAAAGATGAGACCTCCGCAATTGTTTGAAAATATGAAAAGCTCTTGAAAAACTTGAAAAGAAAACGGTCATATTTTAAACAATTTTGATCGAAAAACCGAGAATGCAAGTATGACAACCGTCAGACGACAGGCCTACAAGGACATGCAAGAGCAAAATGATCTTTGAGAGTTCAAATGAAAGTCTAAAAGGAAAGGTCGTGGATACTAAGTTTGCAAAACCATTGACCGAGGAGAAAACAAATGTTCTCAAACCGGTTTTCAAACCAAAATGTCTATTTTCGCTTCTCCAAACGCCAATGAGAAAATGATTTTTCAAAACAACTACCCACAGACTTTGCCTATTAAAAAGAGAATTATCAAAGGTTTTGAAAACCTGCTTTGATAAAGAAAAGTGATTACACCGGCATTTCTAGGACTAGTACAAGGAATGCGACTAAAAATCCAGCTTAAAGAACTGCTGGTTCTAACAACATGGTCAACAATCACTATCTAGAAGAAGCTAGGAAAAGGCATGACTCAAAAGATGGAATTCTAGGTGCAACATCTAGGTGATGAATTCTACAAGATTTCAAGGCACGCTAGTAGTAGTAAACCATTACCTAGGAACACTTCAAAAGACTAGGACCTGCTTGCATCTAAGAGTAGTTATGCAAAAAGAAAATGCTATGCCCTTAGAAAACAACACTAGGAATCCTAAGTCTTTTCGAACAAGAATCAATTTCAAAAGACCGTAGTGACAAAGTTAAAGTCATTGCTTTAAACAAGAATATTGAATTTGTCTCAGACATATGTAAAAAATGTGTCTTTTCACTAATCATGAGGCATGTGTCTCACAATATCTCAAGAAAGATAATTCTCGTACAAGGCACAATCCACTAAGACACCAAATAGAAACAAACCCGCTGACAAGATGAACAGAAACCTAATAGGTGGATCTTCAGACGTAGTTTTTCCAAAATGAGTCTTCCACCGCATCCGATAAGAAACAACTCCTAGATCTTACCTCAGCGGATACCCACGGAAAAGTTTTCAACCAAGTTGGTCTTAGATGGATTCCAACAGAAAGATTTTTGATACTTGCTCTAACACGTATAATAGTGAAACTCATCGATAAGGAAGTAGAAACCACTACAACCGCTGATAGCGATCACCCTCACCGCGAGGAATCTTGTACTTCTAACATCATATTTGTGAAAACTCTTCTTCTTTGGTTGCAGATTCAAATATCTCGTAACCAAGCTCATCGAGGTTCTAATTCAAGAACTCTTCTTCATCATTATTTCTATCTTCTTTATTGATTTTCCATTTCTTTTATAAAACCAACAAAATCAAAATAAAAATAGAAAATTTTCAAAGTACAAAACAATATAAAATCAACAAAATCCCAAAATATTCTTCTCACGATATGTCTCTCAGATAATCGATATTTTGTACGCTTCTAGAAATGTCATTCAATAATGATACTTGCATGTATGTGATGCTTGAGCGAGAGTTCTTTAATGTTTTTCAAAACATGTCGCTTCTCATAATTTTTCAATAATGGCTTTCAGATACTTTAGTACGAAACCCTGACTTCAAAGAAAGGAAAGTGCTTAACCAAATCAAAGGTTTTAAATATTTTCAAGCACTTTTCCTAAAACAATGGCTTCGGACATACTACCAGACCAAGGCTTCAAAGAAAGGAAAGTGCTAAACCAAACAAAGGTTTTAAATATTTTCAAGCACTTTTCCTAAAAACAATGGCTTTGTAAGTATTTCCGCTTGCAACCCGATCTTAAAGAAAGGAAAGTGCTACGCAAAATCGATTTTCATAAATATCGAGCACTTATCCTAAAACAAATGAAGATAATTCTTCTTCAATATCTTCAAAAGATTTTTAAAATCTTCATCTGTACCATTGATTCAAAATTTTCAAAAAGATTTTCAAAGTCTCTCACATTTGGTACCAAGATAACTCCCTCTAAACCCTTAATTGATTCTACATTTTCCGTGATAAAAATATGCTCGCTTATGGGGAGTATAAAACCAAAATTGTTCCAAAATTCATGCTAAACCGCCTTCCAAATGCTTTTGAAAACATATCTTTAATCATTTTGTTTCAAAACATCATGGATATGCTATTTTGAGGGGAGAAACGGATTAAAATGTGATCAAAAAGTTTAATGTTCGTTGTTTGAATCTCAAAAGAGCTCGACTCATTTGAAACCAATGAATCGACGAGAATAATGTACCATCTCGAGAAACTTTCTATGGACTTGACCAGACGGTAATAATTTCAAGCTAGTTCTATAGTGATGTAAACGTGTCTCGAATCGGTCTAGTTCATTTAAAGTCGATCAATTCAAAAGTGCGAACTCCACCCTCTCTCGTGCGCATTTCAGCTTAAAACATACAAGCACATGTGAAGGGGAGTATTTCCGAAAAGATAAACTCCTGAGTGTCTCAAACATGTTTTTCTATCATAAACACTCGAGAGATTTTCAATAAAATGGTTTTATGGCAACAATAGACAAACATGGAGTTATAAGGTGACTAAGGATAGGAAATGTCTCTATGATCCGGGCCAGAGTCGGAGGGATCTACCCAAGGACATCACAAATAGTTAGTATTAGAAGTCCTTAGGAATGATTGAAAAAGGAGTAATGAGAAAGGAGAAAGGGTTGAAGAATTAAAAAGAAATGTAAAGAAAGTGGTGAAAAGAAATAGCCCTCCATAATCAACCTTAGGCGTAAACCGTTCAATACATATGCTACCGTTGTCACTAGATGACACCGGTATTGAAGACCAAGACGTTATGGACCCAAAGGACGATTGCACTAAACCTTCTAACCACTCAATTCCTCTTAAAAGATTTGTTTCATTCTCACCGAACCCTACATAATCTATCGACTTTCTCTTAGAGATAGTTGGTATGAAGAAGGAGACCTCTCCTAGTCTCCGCCTCAGAAAACTAAATGCACCATCGAGTCTAGAGCCACGAGATTCATCAAAAGATCTCATAGGAACACTTGACATGACATCGCTGTTGTTCATCAATAAGGACACAAGTGATATATTATGTAGTCCTACGCAGATCTTAGCAATCCGCCGAACATTTATGAGAAGTTTCACTGTGATCTTCAAGTGATTGAATGGAAACTCCCGCTGTGGTCAACATCAAGCTCTCGACAGCAGTCACTCGTAACTCCCCGATTACGCTTAGCTGTGTCTCAAACGGTCTACATAACGTGGAGGATGCTTCGTACTTTCAATGACTCATCCGAATCAGATGTACTTCGCATATCGTGTTATCTCACTTGTGGGACTCAGCTCAGAACGGCCCTTGTGAGAATTAGAGACGTTTTCCACACTATGTCATAACACCCTCAAATTCAAACCGTAAGTGCTTGAACCGCTTATTACTAACCTGCTTTTTATGTTTTCTTCTTATGGAAGCCTGAGCGGATTGATCGTGCAGATTCTCCACATGCTCATACCAAAACACATGAAAGTTCTCATCATAATCAAAGGCTACATATTTAAAGATGATTCTTCACAATGTCAAAGAATCTACAAAGTTTAAAGACTAGAACTACATCATTGGTAACCAAAAAGACAAATAGAAGTGTGAGCATGGTGGAGAAAGACGGAGACACCTAACCAACGAAGTTTACAACGGTAAAACCACATTATCTCGATCACAAAGTATGAAGGAACAAAGAATCAAGACTATTCTATATCTACACGCAGTTCAAGCTCAAGGAAAGTAAAGATCTTATCAAGGGAGCATCTTTGAATGACCACCCTCAGGGGAGATTGTTAGCCTTAATAGTTTTTATTAGAAGTGATGGTCATTCACATTTAGGAACTTTGTAACTGCGGTTAGATATCGTGATAGAATAGTCAACGGCTCTGGATCGGGCTTGCTAAATGGGTATTAGTTTAGTTGCTTGCCTGAAGAAGTTCTTGTAACCCAATCCATGTCCAAGCTCATATACTGCCCATGGCTGCCTTAGGCATCCTTTATCTTGTATTATAAATACCCCTCAAGTATGTCATTTGAGGGTGTGCTGAGTGTGTGTTTTCCTTTAAAGCAATATAACATCTTATTGTTTTCATCTTCTTCCTTTATCTCTAAATACATACACGCCTAATATATCAAGTCACCATCTTTATTTCTTTCTTTGCTTTCTTAATCTTTACACATATATTGTATGTGTAACGTGTTCTTCTTCTAAGCTTGGTATTCGTGTGGTAAAGTTGAGTAAAAACGAGGTCCTAACAGGACTAAACATCTTGAAATAGAGTTACATTTTGTAAGAGAAAAATATTGGTTGGTGTTGTTAAAACAGAAAAGATAGAATCTCCAAATCAAATTGCAAATACATTAACTAAGGGACTAGATACAATTCAACATAAACTTTTGTGTTCTAATTTATTTGATATTTATCATAATCAGATTAAGAGGGGCTCATAAACTTATAATCTTGTTATGGTTAACTACAAGGATTAACTTTGCCATTTTTCATAGGGTTTTAGTCGTACAATAGCAACGTACTTTCACCTTTGTATCATTTTGGTATGTGTACTTTTGCCAACAAAGTAAGTTTGCTTCATCGTGCTCTTGGTGTCCCCCACCGTGGTGAACGCATGAAGGGCCCCAAATCAAACATTTTCTGCAACAAAAAATAACTAAACACGATAATAAAACAATATAAAAGGAAAATAAATAACTGACTTGGATGCGTCCAATCATATGTGCCTTCTTTTCTGGCTCGATCTTGTGCCAGGACTCATAGCACATCGGGAACTCCCTAATGAGCTCGCCCACGAAGTTAACGAATCACGCAGCATGGTCGTCGACTGGGTAGAGGGTCCCCTTATCATTGATGTCATGCTCGATCGTCTGGGGGCCGTAATCCGCAGCGATTTCTTCGTATGCACGCTTTGTTGACAGTAAACGCACGAAAACGATAAAACGATTAAAAATTTAACAAAATTGTTAAGGACTAAATTGTAATACTCCCAAACCATATGGACCATTCATGTAATTAACTCAAACCACGTAGGATGCTTTATATTCATTATCCGTAAAACAAACTTGCACGCTTTCATCTTTTTACGATTTCCTTCGATTTTAACGCCATTCATTTTTTACGTTGCTTGTTTTACATTTTCGCTTTTTTTTCGCGCTCGCTTACCTTTTCATCCGACTTTTACATTTACGCTCGATTTTTTACGTTTTCGTCCGCTTTTTACGATTTTGTTCGCTCTTTTACGCTTTCATCTTATTTTAACGATTTCCTTTTTTACATTGCCCGTCGTTACGCCGCCGCTTTTAAAGTCGATTTTTACATTTCGTCGCTTTCGTTGCCGCTCGCTTTTAACGCATGTTCGCGACGCTGGCCCATTTTACGTTGTCCCCACGCCACGAATTTTTCACGCACGAAAACGTAAAATGGACGAACGTAAAAGTCGACGAAACGTAAAAGCTTATAAACATAAAAGGACGGAAAAGTAAAATACGACTAAAACGATAAAACCAAATGGAAAACGAAAAAACAGTATTTAAAATGTAAAAATCGATGAAAACGTAAAACGGACTAAAACGAAAAATCGTAGCAAACCAGAAAATGCATTTAAAACGAAAAACCACGAAAACGTAAAAATCGGAGGAAACCGAAAACTATTTAAAACGTATAAAACCTAACGAAAACGTAAAAGGGTAAGAAACGGCGAAACTATAAAAACGTAAGAAAATTGACATAAATATATAAAACGTATAATAATGCATAAAACGATAAAAACGTAAGAAACTGACGAAAACATATAAAACTATTTAAACCGTGATAAAAGCATTTAAAACGATAAAACTAATGACTAAATGTATATAAACTTATAAAAATTTAACAAAAATTGTTAGGACTAAATTTAATACCCACAAATCACAGGACCATTCATGTAATTAACTCAAACCACGTAGATGCTTTATATTCATTATCCAGAAACAAACTTGACGTACTCAAAGTAGCACAAAACCCGAAAGACGTTATATTAAGAGAAAAATAAGTACACGCACTAAACTAAGACAAAGTTCAAAGACGTTAATATCAGACAACTAAAACCCTTTTTCATATTGTAGTTTATGTTACTTTTGAAAGTTGGCTAACTTTGTAAGAATGTTAAAGATTTGCACAAAAAAGAAAAGGAAAAAACGAGAGGACCTTGGCTTGCAATTAATCAAGAGTTGGTTATAAGAAAATGTAAAGCACAAATGTAGATAGTAGCCACACTTTTGCAATCTTAAATGTTTCTCATCTCTTTCGATATTCATAATCTCTCACACAGAGTTCATATATCTTTCTTTTACATTTTGTTTTCAGATCATCTTGATCTGCAATTTCTCCGTTGTTTGTAATAGAATTAATATGTTTGATTTGGTTAAACTGATTAAGATCAGTTTCTTGTTTTGTTAAATTAAGATTTAATAAAAGAGTTTTGTGTGTGTAATTAAAGTGTGTTTTTCTACAAAAGGCACCGAGCAAATAAATCACTTTTGCCCATCATTACCATTCTGAAAGATTCATGAAACAATAGTGCTCGAGTTCCTCACATTCTTTCCAAGAATATAAAGATCTATGATACAACTTATTTACATGTGCATTCAGCATTCTCAAGGACGACAACATATGTTTATGGGACATAAAAAACCAAATGTCCCAAAAATGAAACAAAATATACACCTTGATGTTGCTCGTATGTACCGTTAGCTAAATAATAAATTAATAATTAACACAACAACACAAGCATTGAAAAAAGGTAAACTGAGTACAATATAACAAACAATAGTATTGTCAAAAATCAGTTCAAGAAATTGATCTCATATCCCCTATGGATCCATTTTCTTCAAACTATCATCATCTTGCCCTTCAATCTCGTCTAAACGAATATCATCATCTCCCAAATTTCACCACCCGAAGTTCCTACATTCCATAAATCCGACAGCTCGACGCCCCTGCACCTAACTCTGGCAACTCGAGTTTCCGAGTTCACTCCAAATATCCTCTTGTTTCACACTAATGCCATCAATCCCACCACCAAACGGTTCCAATAAATATTCAGGTTCCATTTCCAACACATTTTTACCTTTAAAGAAAGGATCTTCGGCTCCTGCACTAATTGAAACAGGATTTGGTTCGTGGGGTTGATTTTCAACAAACTTTTGAGAGGCTCTTGAAGACGGAAGATGAAGCACTTGCTCTTTCTTTTCTCGTATAGAAGACACAAACGTTGGGTTTTGTAACACTTTAGCCATAAATGAGACCATTTGCTTCTGTTTATTCTCAGCTGCTTTAAGTTTTTCATTTACTGATTCCATATGCATATGAGTCTGACGATGTTGCTGTTGTAACTCGATTACTTCTTGCATCATTTCCATCTTTTCTCTGCGTAATTGTTCTATCTCAGCTTCAACTGGAAGGTTGGTCACTTCTTCACTTGTCTGAGCCTGATTTCCCCTTCGCCTTTGAATGCTCTTCAGAAGATGCCTGTGTCCTCTAAGAAACTTCTGTTTGCAAACCCCATTTGTCTGTATCGATCTTATGAAACCCTAAGTTGAATCACAATAACCAATAAAAAAAAAGGATTTGCAAGTAATGAATAACAGAAATACATTAGATGAAACCGGAGCAGATAGCATCTGATGACCCCACTTAGAAACCAATAGAGTGAATGATGTGACTACCAAACTTATAAATGATTATGGTTCAATATCCATCTACCGGTTTATGCAACAGATAAAAACACCAGATTTGAACCATGTTTTAAGCTATTCATGTAACCAGCTTATATCTTGTTACCAATGTATGCAAGTAACACGCTGTGTGGCACATATTTTACCAATTTACATACTCCGGGATATAAGGTCAGTTATATACATTGGTAACATTGTGCTGAGTAAAAGTTTGTTACAACAAAATTTCAGAAAAGAGGTTCATTACATACAGAGACAATTTGCTACAATTTTCCATGTATCTATGTCATCAATAAAAATTACATAGAAATAAATACAACCAAGATAAAGACTGATTACAAAGATCATAAGAAAAGGCTGATTACAAAGAGAAAACAAACATACAAATGATAAAACAGAAGAGAAACATACAGTGACCCTAATATTTACCCACATATGTATTAAGTTGTCGAACAAAGCTCGAAAAATTGTTGTGTTTGAAGTTTCTGGGCAAGACTATTCTACCGAACTCAATCGATCCCAGACCACTAAGCTTTGGCCACTGCTTCCCATGAGATGATTGGGTCAAGTATCGGGTCATTCACCAAATCGAAAGTTTTGACAAAATGGTGGAATTTGTGTTCCTTGTAAACACTCCAATGGTTGGAGTCATTTCCCTTCCCGATTGGCACCACATCTGCCTCCTGTCACAAGTTTCATCATCAAATTACAATAAGCACACGACTTTTAAAACTATTTATCTAGTAGTAGCTTGAAATATGTTTAAACAACTTTCATTCTCACATAATCAATTTGGATAAAAGTACAAAACTGTCGAGCTTTAATAAAACTGCCTATATGCTTTATTATATAACCAACTGCAATATGCTTAGAAGATGCATTTGTAGACATTTAACGTACCATTTGTCGATTTTCTTCGCGCCATTAGTGAGTCAATTATACCGCCAACATGCAAAAGTTTCGAAATTAAATGAATTCGAGTTAGTGAAATGGCTCATGCCAATGGTTTTTTTTTTTTTTTTTTTTTTTTTTTTTTTTTTTTGTGAGTGAGATTTTTATGCAGATTTTGGTAATCCAACAACACGTTAGCCAACATGGCGGAGGTTTTAATTATTGGTGCGACGGGAGATGAGTGCAGCCTGACATGACATACCCAGAACGTGTTATCGGATAACACGATACCCAGTGCTCTGCTGTGGTGTTTGGGGCTTATATTAGAACCGCTTATCCACCGATAAAAAGGAATCTACTTACTTAGAGCAGAGGGTATGCATTGAATGTAACACGCCAATGCTCATTTGTAAACCAATAACACGCCAATGATGGTACCTGTGAATATGCCATTCATGTTTCATTCATGTTGAGTTATTTCAATGGCTCATGTTATTGGTTAAATGTTGTGTTTTATTTTTATTTTTGTTAGTACGTGAAATGAGTATGATTTATTAGGGTATTTCATGGAGACCCAAGAATACGTTACCATGCTACATGAGAGACATGTTTTAGCTTATTGTGATATACTATTATCACCCCTGCTGGTCACATCACCTGAATATTCCTTCGTTCCACTTTTTCAAGATCATGCTTTTACGGGCTTGTTCTTATTTCGATGTTTTTGTAAGTACTTTATTAAACTTTATATTTAGGGGCCCGCATTTTCGCGCTTTATTTTTGATATAAACAAAATTATAAAAATAAAAAAAACAAAAACTAGGGGGTCCTGATAAAATATTATGACCGTCCTAATAACTCAACCCTATCGCATATCGGTATGATATAATATGACGCCATTGACATATCAATAACGTGTTAACTGCCCTCCCATACCGCTCTTACATTTAAATAAGATAAATATTTACACCGAAACAATAAAAAGGTGTATGTGCTAATAATAGTGAAGAGATCGACGGAGACGCTTAATTATTGCTTTAATTATACGCTTAAACCTACGTAATATCTTATTTGGTATCATGAGATACCGCTTTTCACAAACCAATAACTTATCACATATCTTTAACTATAATTACCCATTTTTAGCTCCAAATCATTTTCCAATAGGGAATTAGGATACTAACTTAAAATGTATCTAACTTGTTTTTTTTTTTTTTTTGAATTTTCTGCTATTTATAATAACTTACTTTTTGAATTTCGATTATTCTGTGTATCATTTTCAAAAATAGTTCAATCGATACACAGAATAATCAAGAAAAAAAGATGCTACACAAACTTCAAAAAAAGTAACAACTATATAAGCAGCAAACAAACACTTATTAATTCATAGCATCTCATTTCCTTCACTTATCAAACTTATATAAAAACAAAAAGCTTTGGTTAAAAGAAAATAAATACCTGCAGCTGAAGTAGGAAGTGGATGCTGGAGTGAAAATGGGTCGTCGGATCCTTCCGGATGAGATGAAGACGAAAAGTGAGGATTCATTTATTTAAGGTTCTGAAAATGTTTGAAAATGTTTAAGGTCGGTGGGTATGGTAAGATATTTATAGGTAATGTTTGGTGGAGACATGATCAAAATATCTTGTGAGTATGGCGTGGTGGTGGTGTATAGTAATAGTACAGTAACAGGGCGGTGTGTGCATGTTGTGATGATGGTGTTTTAACCAATCAGGTTTTAGTTTTTTTTTTTTTTGTCTCTTTTTTATGTGGAGGAGGAAAGGAAGGATCTGGAGTTTCTGGACTGGTGTGTTTGTGTATGACTTGGCAAAAGATATAACTTCCATGTTAAGTAAGATTAATTTTAATTTCTTTAAATAGATTTTTATTTTTTACTTTTTTTCCAAAAATTGTTTAATATGTTATTTTGATGAGTTTTGACTTTCAATCTGCAAGCACAAAATGTATTGTGGAAAGTAAAATTACATTTTATTAGTAAACAAAGGAATACTTTAGTTGAAACCAAAACTTACACTTTAGTAACTTACAAAGGAATATTTCAGTAAACTAAGGAATACTTTAGGTGCTGCCTTTGTTATATATGAATCACCATCTGTGAATTGCATGATTATAAAGTGAATGAAATAAAGACATCATCATTATCATTGCTTGCTTTGCTTATACTGGATGAAATTTTGATTTCAAAAAGTACCTTTATTAGTTTAGAAGGACATTAAATAAAGTAGAGTGACTCACTTGAATCCCTAAAAACCTACCTCTACCCACTTCAAATTGATCTATCACTAAACGATAGTTTAATCGCGATAAGAAGAAACAAACATCTTTAACGCCTACTGAAAGATTACTGATTCTCATTTTTGCACACCAAACACACCCTTAGTTGACACACACTCATGGTTCAATAGCGCAATAATATAGTTATATATAGCTAATTAAGTTCATGGTCATAACTAGGGGTCGCAATTTCTTACACAACTCGAAACCAACACGAAAATAAATGGCTTCGGCGCCAAATGCTCGCGAATAAAATGTTTCGTCACGACCGACTGCTTAATAAACAGGCAGTTTGGGTTGAGATTATCAACCCAATTACAACTCACCAACTCGTTTAAAAATAGATCAAAAAATATTAAATATTAGAAGTTATGTGTTTGTATAATGACCTGTATCACTATTTTATGATTATATATATCGGTTTTCGAAATATTTGATAACGACTCATACTTATACCAAAATATTTATCATACTTCTTAAAATATTTCTATCACACAACTTATTACATTCGATATGCCCTATTAAAATTAGATTCAAATCATAGTGGATCGACACGACTAACCCATTTAATAAACGCAAGTATGCTTAAAGTTGTTAACTTTCGACACAATTAACTAAACAAATCGGGTTTAGCTTGAGATTTTAAATCTGACAATCCGGACACGACCCAAATCACACTCGTAACTCTCTTTTGAATAATACGACATTAAAATAAAACAAAAAGCCTCTACATTTGTAAAATTTCTAGAAAACCAAATGGTCAAAAAGCAATCCACGTCTTAAAAGTCCAAATATCTAGTTTCTTGTAGGTCTGCCCAACCCATCCCTTCACTCCAAACATTTGTTATGAAGTCAAATTCAAATTTTAATGTTAAACCTCTAAACCAAATGCATAATTTGGGATAACTCGTATTTTCACGTCTAACTATGAATATTTGATATGGTTTATTATTGATGCTACAATCAAAGCCGACATATTATTCGCGTTTATATTCTCTTGTCTTACACGTACCAACTGTATATATATAGTTTCGATTTCCTTCCCACTATTCTTAAAATTAATTACTACGTACATACCTCGTCATGTTCGTACTCAAATCACGGATATGTGAAGATTAAAATCGAGTCGTAAAGGCATATAAATATAAAATTAGTTACCATAGAGCCTCTTTGAATCCAACTTTAGTAACATTTTAACCTTCTAGTTTCAAATTACTAACCTCCGTATATGTTGACAGAATTAACATGATCACAGATATAAACCTTAATAGTCATCATGCTGGCCAATTTCGATAGTGCATCAAAAGTTTCACATCCGCATATCTTTTGGGTAGAACAGTTATCTCCGTAAATTATCATTACAACAAAAACAATTACATAACAGATGAAGGTGAATCATACCAAAAAAAAAAAAGGTGTGTAAGACCTAAATAAGCATAAAACGACGCACATACTTACGCAAAACAAAATAAAACAACCTATTTAACCGACTCACATAAATTAACGTCATACAAGATTAAAGAAACTTCAATCGACCTCAATCATCAAACTCATCATCGCATAAGGGTTTTGGTCATGTATATCTTCCATAAGCTCTTCATGCCCACTCCACTACTACAAAATCATTATTTTGACACGGTACATTCGCGCCAAAATTCCATAGCATGTCGATTCAAAGACAAAAGCGCACCACTATCGCGCTTTTGTCGCTCTTTTCATTGACCCAAAATATTTTGGCACGACATATTATTTGTAGGTTTGGGACTTATAAGTTTGTATGGGCCCAAAGAAATTCAACGAGAAAAAATGCATAGTATTAATAATTATTTGCAAAAGGGACGATAAAATCATTCAAAGTTTTTTTTTATTTAACTTTTACTCTTTTTAAAAAATAAGAAATTGTATTTTAAATACTTTGGGACGACACGCGTATTTAGTTTGGCACGATATAGTCGTCCCAAAGTGTATTTTCCACGTAAGCTAACATACAGTTTGGGACGATCCACGTGGCCTGATTACAAAATGGGACGACAGGTTTTTGTTTATTTTAGGGACGACATTGTCGTCCCTAATAATTCTGGGAGGGCAAAAAAAAAACGCAGCAAAACTGCAGTTTTCCATATTTTTTCCGGAAAAAATCTACCAAAACAAATACAACATGTAATCAATCACAATCCACAATACCAATTCGACAATATGATACAATACCAAATTACTAAACGGATTGAATAACATTCCACAATTCCATGATACCATTCGACAAATACGATACAAATTAAACTACTCTTAAACTATACAAGTCGCAAATTTCCTAATTAACATGTCTCAAACTAACAAGTCACAAGCTTATAAAGCTAACATGTCTTAAAGTTATAAAGTTAACATAAATCCACGATATCATTCACAAATTCAATACTATTCCATAAAATTAACAAGTCTAAAACTCACAAACTTTCCGCCTACTGCTGATAACATCAAATTATCTTAAATATTAAGTGTCAATTTCCCCCGATAATGCTTGTAATTTATATCATTTATATGGATTTACGCTTTTTTTCCATTATATTTCACTTTCAGGTAAATAACGAGCATTGGAGCTAAAGAGACGCGGATTTGGAGAGTTTATTGAAGATTTATCATAGTATGCCCACTTTGAAGAAGTTATGGCGTAACTCCTCTCTCACATTACCGTAACTAAAGCGTGGCTCAAAATACCAATCCAATGTAAGATTACGGCGAATTCTATCCAAGATTACACGTAACCATATTAGGTCAAACGAGGTTCCGCATACACTAATTACGCTCGTAACTCATGCTACAACTACTACTGTAACCAAGATTTATTGAAGATACTGCGAACTCCTTCCGAGGGTTACGCCTGAACCAAAGATTATTAGTGCAAAATACTAAGAATTGTATGTTACTGCAATCCTTATAATTGGTTACGCCAGTGAACCATATCCGGCCTATAAATACCTCACGATTTTCAAGATTTCAAAGCTTCCCATTTCATACACAACATCTGTAGAACGAGAGAAGTAAGGCAAATCTAGAGGAGCATACGGAGCTATCTCCAACGAGAAATCACTCCCCACGATAAGCATTAGCTTTATCTTTCTTTAATTTCAATTCATGTATTCCGTAACATTAAACACCGAATTGATTGTTATAGTTAATATGAGCGCTAAGCACCCTAGGTGCCGCCTAGTTATGATTCCTTAATTGTTTTGTTTCATTTACATTGCTTTCAGATAATTATTTCTAAGTGTATGCATGCATAGTTTGTTGGTAGCTACCTTTGTTTCGTAGTTTTGAATGGCGGTGTAGCTAGTTGCTTAGAGATATGACCAACCGACGACCCTTTCTACTTGTGCGATTTGACTAACCGATCACCTACCGCTTGGATGAACTTAAGAAGGGGGGCGAGTGTTTAAGATGCTAGCCCGGCACTCACAATTATGAATCTAGCATGTAGTGGTACTTAATGACTCGCTAGGGACCATGAACAACCTGACTTATGAGGATATTCGACTTCTCCAAAGGGGACCTTTAACGATAGGTTAGACTTAACCACCAAATGTCAGCCCTAGCAACTTTGACCCCACCAAGTAATTGAAGTAATTAGACGAGACACTACTTATTAGGATGATTAACTAGGTTAGACCACTCTCCCCTATTGATCACATCCTTTGCCTTTATCTCGCTTTAGTAGTTAATTAGTTAATTCCATATCAAATCATATTAAAACTGTGACACCTAGACTTAGTTTAAATCCGCACATAGCTCTTGGGACGACCTTGGCTTACTGACATCGCACTACACACGACCGAGTACACCGCCTGCTAAAGGCATTAGGAATATAGGTATAACGAGTAATTATAAATATTAAAACATGGTCAGTAAAACTTGCATCAACTGCTCATAGTACTCGTCACCCCACTCATTATTATCCTCACTATTATCATCATTATTATCCAAATCATTATTATCCAAGTCATTATTATCAATATGATCAACTTGGCGAGAATGAGGATTATTTTGTGAGTTGTATTGGTTAAGGTCTGGTGGCGGCATTGCATAGTTGGAACTAGAACCCTGCACGAGTAGAGTTGGGAAAGGGGACGATAAAACCGCAAAGGTATTATTGGGGTCGAAATAGGAGGTTGGAAACCAACAGGGCGGGAATGGAGGTTGAAACCAACAGGCCGGAGGGGAAAAGGGCCAGGAAAGGTGCCGGGAAAAGGAATAGGAAATGGGTTACCTTGTTGGTTGTAGTGGTCAAAACCGCCTCAAGGTATGATCCAACGCCTAATCAGAATAAGCCGCGGTAGCCTGCTCCCTAGCCACGCGAGCCCTCTTGCTCGTCACCACGCGAGCCTGCTCTTGCGCCTCCTAAGTTTCCTTCTCCGCCGGCTCAACACCTCACATATGTCACTAGTAATGTAATCTTGACCAACATGCCCATGTGTGGACCTCCGAGAGGTTGAGCCACCACCGTGTAACCTCCCACGCCGCTACCGCCATGTTCGCGGTTGTCACCAAAACTATACAATGCAATATTTCTATGCTCGCTTATGGATGCGATGGCACCGCCTCGACTTTTCTCGGAAGGGCCTCATCGCGATTCCGTAATTCAAAAAAAAAGTATGTTAAAAACAAGTAAGTTAGGAAAAAAAATAATAAATGAGAAGTAACTTAATATTAATGACGCATGTTAAGAGATAAATTACTAACGTAAGCCGTCTCGTTCTCTCTGGTCTTAAATGTGCCATCTTTTTTTGAATGGCCCTACCTCCAAGTTTCAATCAGGTCTTCATTTTGATTGTCATGGGTGACCCTCTATACATACAATATAAAAATAAATTGATAACGAGGTAAATATAAACAATATAAAACCTTTAAAATCACAAAAATTATAAAGAGTCTTATATAATTGTTTTTCCTTGAACGAACGATCGTCGACCTTGGTGAGTTAAAATCTTGTTTTTAGATCGATTTTTCGTGATTTTGGCGATCTGCCATCCGCTTCGGTCACACCTTAGACCCATTTCCGGTACTAGGACCCCACCCTAGATGAAAATGGACCAAGGCCTTTGCGATTGGCTCACAATGAATGTTATATTGTAGTCAACTTGGTAGTCAAACTATAAGTATTGAAGGTCATGTAAATGGTTATAGAAAGTATGATGTCACATTTATAATAAAGATGGACTTAAAGGACTAATGTTGTCAAATAGTAATTGAGTAATAAAGTTATTGTGGCCATAATAGAAAGAAAAGAACTTAAGGGCCTAATGTGCCAATTAGGCAAACTATACTACTAATAGTTATTTTCATCAATTCTAGACATTCCGTAAGATGGTGGGTATGTGTGTGTAATTCGGCTTGAGAAAAGGGAGGAAGAACCAAGATCACTATAATGATAATTTAAACGTAGATTAGTGCTCCAATCCAATAATAAACTTGTATTGATCATCCCTACAAGTAAGTAATCCCTTACCCTAAGTTAATTGGTGAATTCAAGAATTAGGGTTCTTGATATCAATTGGGAAATTGGGTAAATGATGTTTATAAATTAAATTAAGGAGTTATAATGAATATGGGTTAACTATTATTGAGTTAAGCCAATAAGCTAATGGGATTGATTATCATATAGTCATCATATGATTATGTGATAATTAGTAATGATTAGAAAGTGGTTATGGTTATGGTTATAGTAGCCACGACATAGTTGATTAATTATGTGTTTATGATAATAGTGATTTGGCCTAGATGACAAGAATGAGAAGATGACATGTTTGGTTTCATTAATTTTGGAATCAAGGTAAGTAAACCGGTTATAAGTTAATGTTATATGGATTTCAATGCATTATATGTTATGATGTTTATGTTGGTGTATGGTATGACTTGATGTATATGTGTTTGTGGTAAATAGATTGTAGTGCTACTTTGCATAACTAGCATGAGATTGATAAAGTAGGATGGAAATGGTTAGAGTATGTATGGTGATGCTTAATGATGTCCCAAGGTATGTTTATGATTAATGTTGTAATGAAAGAATGGTTATAATGTGTAATGTGATTGATGTATAATGTTGTTATATCCATTTTGCTTACTAAGCCTCGTGCTTACTGGCTTAAGATGTTAATGTTTGTAGGTCCATATGTGATGGCGATGGTAAGCACTGGATTAAAGCTTATGGATTGCTAGATGAAAGTTAGAAGAATCAAGAGAAGTAGAGCTTAGGTAGATACCGAGCTGCTTTAATGTTGTCCCCGAGAGTCTTTGAATGGGTTGTATGTATGTTGTCGAGTGTCAAAGTTTATGTCTTTGTTGTTAAAGCTAAATGTGTCAAATGGTTCATTATAGTAACGGGTTGAAGTGTGTATATTTAGTAAAAGGGGCGTTTGGTATAACATGTAATTATACCCAATTTGGGTTTTAAACGGGTTAATGATTATGGATATGATTCACTATGATAAGTTAATGATTTTTGGAAAGTTTGAGGTAATACGGAAGTGGTATAAGTCGAATGTAATGTAACGGGTCAAAACGGGTATTTTGCATAATACCCGTCAAGTTGTAAAGTACACTTTCGTGGGCATTATGATCAAAGTTTATGCATATATTTGATGTTTATAATGTTTTAATGATTTGAAAGTTTTGGTGTTATGTCATGTTATATAAGTTGTTTTTCGGAAAATGGGTCAAAAGTATACAAAAGGGGTATGCAGAAAAAGGGGTGTTTGGGACAAGGTCTATTTTAACCCATTTTGGGTCAAACGGGTCAAGAATATTTGGAAAAACAATGTATATAGTTAAGTGTTTGTAAAGTGGTTACAATAGTTTGGAGAACTAGTTGAGAACTAGTGGAGAACTAGTTTGGAGAACTAGTAGAGAACTAGTTTGGAGAACTAGTTGGAGAACTAGTCAAGCCGGCCAAAATCATATCTTTTAACCATAAGTCGTCACGGTCGCATAAACCCATCATTTCAAGGTAATTGAGTCTAGTTTCATGTAAAATACTTTCAAGGGTCGGTTTGTTACGTAATTATATACGCTCAACGATTAGCACAGCAGTCGCTTTTCAAGTCAAGTCTGCTTCCAGGCAAAAGTTTAAATTTCAATGATTTTAGGTCGGTGGCTGCTCACGGGTGTTAAACTTGGTATCGAGCTTCAGCTTTAAGTGAATTAGGTTTCCACTATAGGTTGCCTAGTCTTAAACCACTCGAGAAGCGTTGAACGAAGTGTTAGTGATGCGAAAGTAATCGTTAAGTATGAGATGGATTATGTCTTTGTGAGATGAGCTTATTGATGATAAGTGATGAATGTGTGTTATAGTGTTGATGTGTATGAGATGTAAGTCCGCCAAGACTTAAAGTGTTTGAATGATTAGTTAGTCGTGCACCCTGGCATGGTGCCTGTGATTGTGTTGTGTTTATATGCATGTATGATAGAGTAATGGTAATGGAACAAGAAAATGGTAAGTGGTATTAGAGATGGGCTAATAAGTGAATTAAAGTTTTATGATGCCTTAGTTATAAGGTAGACTAGTATTTGCGCTAATTAGAATGTTGATGCTTAGACATAGATGATTATGCAATGTGATATGCCATAGACTATATGAATTGATTATGATTATAAATGTTTTAACACTTGTTGGATAAGTGTTGAATGTTATTGTTTATGTGATGTTATGTCTATGGTAATTTATTATATGTCTAAGTAAAAACATAAATGTTCCCGATAGCATGATGCATAGAAGTGTATGAGATAAAGTAAGAAATGATTAGGAAGCATGTTTCTAGCTTGCGCTTAGAAAGACATGATTGAGTTTGATTGCATTGTTGTATTAGAATGAATGATTAGATATGATAATGAATAAGATGTTTGAAGCATGATTTCTTACACGCTTAATTAAAATGAGAAAAATTGAAGTGTATAGTTAAGACGTGATGAGATCATGTTACATATAAAACATGATGAGTAAAATGCATTAGTAATAAATGTTTAAGCGTGATGAGTAAAAGTGGTGAATGAGTTAGAGTTGCGCTAGAATTCATAGTGATATGAAGTGCGCTAGAAAGAATTGTAAAACATGAATATAATCATGTTAATATATTGTGTTAATACAAATATCACATTAAACGTTATTTATATTTTGATCTTTACCTAAGTTTTGTTAACGACAAAAGTAAATTTAATTTTATAAAGCTTAAAGCTTGTCAAGTTTAATAGATATTAAAACAAGCTTTTTCAAATAATATCTTCATCACTCAAGCATTTACATTGTGATTAATCATATCTTGATATGACTTCAAACCATAATGTATTGATGCAGTGCTCATCACTGTGTCTTAATATTTATAGTGTCTCGCTATACCTATGGTCAACCTTTAATGCACTAACTGGCAAGCAGTACCCGGCATGCTGTAGTGTAGTAAATGGTAAAGCCGAGGTCGTCCCAAGAGCTATGTGTGTTGGATTATTACTAAGCCTAATTGTCACAGAATAAAAATGGTTTCGATAGAGATTTAATTAATTAAACTACTAATGCAGAATAAAATAAATGCAGATAAATGGGTAAAGGGAAATCAATAGAGGAATAGTGGTGCTAACCTAGTCAATCCTCCTAGCTAGTTATGTCTACATCTTCCTACTTGCAATTACTTTAGGTGGGGTCAAATTCGAGAGGACAACATTTGGTCAATTCGCCCTAACCTATCAAGAAAGATGCCACCACAGGAGAAATCAAAGCACTGTCATAAGTCATGTTGTTCCCGGTCCCCTGCCAAGTCATTACACCGCTACATGCTAGATTCAAAATAGTGAGTGCTCGGCCGTTAGGAACTTAGACACTACACCCCAATTCTTAAGTTCATCCAAACGATAGGTGATCAGGTTGGTCAAATCGCACAAGTAGAAAGGGTGGTCACCGGGTCATATCTTACCCTTCCTGCCTCAATCCGCTCACCTAGGATCCTGGGTCATATCTCCTAGGCAATTGGCCTCACCGCCATTCAAAACTACCTCAATCGGGGTGGCTACCAAAGAACTATGCATGCATACACTTAGAAATAATTGTACGAAGTAAAGGTAAACGAAACAAAACAATTATGAATTATAATTAGGCTAGCACCAAAGGGTGCTTAATGCATCATATTAATCATGAAAATCAATTCAATATTCAAAGGTACGAAATACATGAATTGAAAGTAAAAGAAATATAAAATGCTAAAGCTTATCGTGAATGGAGTGACTTCTCCTCGAAACAAATTAGTATGCTCCCCTAGACTCGCTTTTGAGCTTTTTCCCACGCCCTCGTGAGTGTTGTGTGTGGAATGGGATGATTAGAAATGCCGAATTCGTGGGGTATTTATAGGTTGTGTCCGGGTTACTACGCGAACTAATAAACGAAAGTTACACCGTAACCTTCTATTTCTTCGTAAATGCACTAGATCTCAGTAGTTACGGCAGAACCATATAAGTAGTTACCCGTAGTCTTCAATAAACCCTGTTATGTCGTAGTGATGCAAGAGTTACGGAGTAAGTATCGGGCGTGGTACCTCTTTTGACCTAATGGAGTTACTTCAGAACCTTTGGGAAGAGTTACGCCGTAACCTCTCGATAAGTTGGTATATGTGGTCACGCAATAGTTACTGCAGAATGTGAGAGAGGAGTTACGCTTAACTTCTTCAAAATAGGCATATTGTGATAAATCTTAATAATGTTTCCATTTCCGTCAGAATTTACCTCGAAAGTGGAAAACAATGGAAAACAAGTTTAAATCCATATAAATGATATAAATAACGAAAGCATTACCTGGGAAATTGACATTTAATATTCAAGACTATTTGATGTTATTAAATATCCCCACTTAAACTCTACTTGCCCTCAAGTAGACCATGTTAGATAGATTCCCAAAAGATATCTCCCAAAACCCGGAAAATATGAGTTTCAAAATCCTTATGCTAGAATAAAACAAAGCCGAACACCCCATGAAAAGGGAACAAACACTCAAATCTCTCAACTATTCTAAGTGTCAATTTCGGGTGATCACTCAATCGCATACCATAGCATGTATTCTATCATAAGCTTGGTGGTTACACAAATCTCCACCACTAGAAAGTTAAGGGCTAAACAATTCTCAAGGCATAAGGGTAGACATGACAAAGGTTAAGTGGTGACTCGTCATTTCTAACATGTCACGCTAAGTGGAAAAATCAATGATACATGACCAAATCCATGGCCAAGACACCAAATATTGCTCACGATCACCTAGACATGCTTCATGACTAAAGGGTAGGATAAGACATGGATATATAATTGGTGTAAAATGAAAACAAGGTGTAGTCTAAATCTATAACCAAGTCATCACCATTTCATCTCCGCCCAAAGTTTAAGCTTAGAAGTCTAGAGACCGGATCATGAAATGCAAGGTAGATGTGTCATTGTAGGACGCCGTGATGGGCACACTACCTTTTCTTCTTCCTCGCTGGCATAACTTCCAACTCAATCTTCAAATGTGATCGATGTGGCATCCTCGATACTACTCATTAAAGCTCATACTACAAAGGCTCATAACATCGCACTTTTAAAATATCATAACTCAATCAACTATATATATATATATATATATATATATATATATATATATATATATATATATATATATATATATATATATATATATATATATATATATATATATATATATATATATATATATATTTCGAATCGCCATCATTTTTTTTCAACATAACATAATAACATAACATCCCCCACTCGAGATGAACAATGGAATTCGGGGTCTTCAATGATCTTCATAAAGTCGCCGATGAAAGCGATTTCCAAACCTTCCACTTAACCTTGAACTTAGGCAAATGATGACTTCCTAATCACAAATAAAGACTACAGAAGCTAAGGTGTATAGGTGTAACTAAACAATATATTGGGTCGATAAAGTGAAAGGAATGGCCTGAAGGGCGATCTAGGGTATCTTACACTAAAGGGAGTGCAACAAAAGGGTTTCATACGGGGTCGAAAAGTCGAAATGACTAATCGATAGACTCACAATGGTAGGTCGTTTGGGTGATAATCCTATAATATTGCCTTCTAAAACCGAAAGTCCAAATACATCGAGCTAACTCAACATACCTCGCCTATGGTCTCGAAATGATGCAAAGGCCAAGTTCTAGAGTTTACAAGCCACCGCACACCTCATAATTTGGTGGATTTGGGGTAAAATATTGGAAACGGATAAGGCTAATCTCACCATGTAAAGTCAAGGGTTGTATGTGCTTTCTTAAGGTCTAATCTAGTTAGGTTCGGAAAACATGTCAAAATTTTAGAAATGACATAATTTTTCAAAATAAACTAGAAAATGAGGGCGAAATAATGTTCAAGAGATAATTCTACTCCCGCCCCCACTTGAATTATACAAAGTCCTTTTGTATTTGGCATTAAAATAAAGGTAAGAGAAAGGTAGAATTAGAGCGAGAACTTCGAAATTTGCTCCAAAGAAGAAGGCCCACTTAAAAAGAAACGCAGCTTCGCTTAAGCGCCATGAACAAACTTCAATCCTCGAAATCACAACACCGACAAGCATAATACTAAAAAGAAAAATAAAATGAAAAAACAAACCTAACTCACTTTCGAGGGAATCACGGTTGCATTTAGCTAATGCAACAAGTTTTTAAACCACTTGGTGTCCCAAGTGGACTAGTGAAGTCTCGCGAGGGTTTACAGGGACACACCCACAAATTTCATTTAAAACTAATACAAGGTCAATGTGTTTTAAAATGAAAGAATTAGCAGAGGAAAGTTACGCCGAATTACTACGAGAGAGTTACGCCAGAATCTAGCAAAACCTCGTATGAGTTGTTCAAGCGAGTAGTTACGGCAGTAAATCACGTAGATGGTATTACGCCTCAGTAATTGGTAATGCCAAGAATTTCGTCAAAAATGTTGGTTACGGCGAATCACCAAGATGAGTTCCACCAGCAATCGTTCAGTATCAAGAACCCGCAGCAGAATTAGTTCCTCGCTTCGCAAAATGGTTAGAAAACACAAAACCCAATGAAAGGAAATAAAACAAAAGAAAGGGATAATTCAAAGTTGTCTCCTAAAGAGCACTTTTCTTTATTAATGAGTCTTTGTTAGACTCAGAGCCGCTGGGTCTTGCCATGGGGGCCTTTGACTCAGCCTAGTTCTTCAATATCATTCATTAAATTATGTCTCATCCATGCAACATTCGAGGCGCTTGAGGTATTCAATGGTTTCGATTTTTCGGACTTTACAAAATTTCTCTTCCGATCTTAGGTGGTAGCGAGTAAATTCAGATTTTTCGACAATAATTGAGGTGGTCTTTGTGGGGAACCCCGTGAGTTTACACCTCCTTTGTTCGTGAAGTCATTATCTGATCGGGAACTCCTCATTTCCTTGCAATTCAAGGTAATCTAAGATCCTTCAATATCATCGCCATCGAAGTCGTGTCCTTGAACCATTCTTCATCGAAAGCGATTCTCCACTACAACGCTGGCCAGTATTCTTCTTTTTATCATTACAAACCAACTCTTTGTCTTCGCCAATTGTTATTTCACTCGTTGTTGAGACTTTTGTCGTGCTCGAGTTTCTCGATCCATGTATTCCTTCCAAATTTTCTCTTTGTTAATGTCCACATGTCCATACTTAATTTTCACCCAACTATCGAATCCTAGGTTGTCCAACCAAGGCAAACTCGTTTCTTTCCTCATCATTGGTCGAGGACCAAAAGAATTCATCTTTTCCTATTCTTCTAGAGCTTTCCCTCACATATGTCATCACACGGGTTGCATGACGCCCAAAAAATTTTCCCAAAGAGATTTTACCTTCACACCAATGACTACGTAATTCCTTGTTGTCAGCACACTTAAATGCTTATCCGCAGCTTTATATCATCATTAGCCTCTTCCTTTTCTCAATGTGCTCAGAATCAATTTTAGCTTCTTAAGAAGATTTGGATCGATCTTGGCATCCCCAAATTGAATCGCGTATCAATCTTTAAAGGCTAAATCACCTAATTTAATACAATGTCTTTCACGCCATGAGGGCATGTCCATTCTTCCTTTCTTTCACCGCTCCGCCATTGCAATACTCGTGGAAGGGCTGCATGTAGGCCATGCCCTTGTGGTTTCTCATCTAGTAATGATGACAGAGCACACCAGTTGAGTTATAAGTGGGCTCTTCTTCATCTTCAAGGAGAGTTTTTCAGTCTTTCATCATCAAGAAGTGATCCATAAAAACTTGTTATTCTTGATTCTCTCCTTGTCGCACTCTCCATCACAAGTTTTGTTTCTAGGATCACATGAAGCCCATAGGTCAAATGAGTCCCCTTAGTTATCGGTATGGCCTCGCACCTGATATCTCGCTTTTATGGTGATAAAGGAATTAGGTTAATATCGCGACAAATCACCAAGATTCGAGTCTCCCTCGATTCACCAATATCAAGTGAAGTCATTCGCCCAGCATCCCGCTTACGCCAGAATCAGATTCTTGGTTACTGCAGTAATTGCTAGAGTGGATTTCCTCAAGATTCTTCACAACCCCGTTGTCGCCGTTAAACACAGTTACCAGAACTCATTAGGGCATGTTATGGCGTAACTCGATCCGCCGATTTAGATCATCCCCTAAACCAGTATCATTGACCAACTTTTCGAGTTATCCAAAAATTACTTACATTCCATAGCCGGTTTAGATCCTTCGTGTTTATCGTTATTTCTCCTTACTTTTTCACCGAAAGCTTCATCACCATGGATTCTAGGTTTTTCGTAGTTGGTCGTGCTTTGAAAGGTTTCACGTTGTTTTCGAAATTCCTTCAACCACTCATCTTGCTCCTTTTGTCTTTGTAATGAATTTTCCGTAAACTTATTAATTGTTTCTTCAAGACTCGGGCTTTTTTCTTCATAAGGCCCACGGTTGTAATTTCCACGATAAACCATTACTATTTCGATTATCATCGTAAATGGTCGATCTTCCATACTTAGCTTCTTCAATATCCTCTTCATTCACATAAGGACAATTTTTCGTAAGATGTCCTCCTCCATGATTTCACAACCTACTTTGGATGGCATGAACGGTTTCTCTCGACTTTCAAAGATATCTCGTTTCGAGATTTTCAATTTTACTAGCTATTGCCGCAATTCCGCCAAAACTTCAAATTTTGTTACTTTTGCTCCCACCGCCGTGCCATTTTTGAGAGTGGTCCGCCATTTTTGAATTGCTTCAATTGCAGCTGTGTAGGAGTCATGTTTGGGATAGGTCCTCGATAGTCCAAAGATTTGCCTCAGAGTTACGCTTATTCCTTTGTAGAAAATATTGACCTTCCGTCAAGTTATTCGTGATCATTGGTAAGACACTTATAAAGAAGATCGTTGTGTTTGTCCCAAGCTTGATAGAGTAGTTTCGCTGCCTTCTTGTTTGAAATTATGGATCTCCAAAAGTCGTTAGAAATCTTCACGGCGGGCAATATCTTTGGATAAAGTGTTTCTTTAGTAGCCCTAAGTATTAACTCACCCCGGCAATCTTTCACCCATCTTCCGGCCGCTCCAGAAGAGTCATTGGGAATACCCTAAGCATAACAAAGATCGATCATGAGACACGCCTAAAATGTTAAAAATGCTAGCGATGTATAGAACATTTTCAACGTGTCATATGCGCCTTCGCCCCCTCGCTTCCGAAAAGGGTTAGCTAAGCTCCCTCATAATTGGTCTTTAATTTCAAACTAACATCCGTCCGATTGTTTGTCTCACGAGACCCGACCTTGTTCCGCTTCTTGTCAACGCCAAGTATTCTCAAGAGTGAGGTCATCGATGTTAACAACTTCCATGGTACCGAAAACTTGAAATATGATCGTGAGAAAAGTTTAAAACGAAATGAAAGACTTAATATCAATCCTAATATAACTCCCCAAGCAGCCGCGCCCAAAAACTTGATGCATGTTTTATCGACTGTGTCTTAATATTTATAGTGTCTCGCTATACCTATGGTCTACCTTGTGCCGCACTAATCAGCAGCAAAATCTTACGTCGCCAGAGTGTAGTAAATGGTAAAGCCGAGGTCGCCCCAAGAGCTATGTGTGTTGGATTATTACTAAGTCTAATTGTCATAGAATAAAAATGGTTTCGATAGGGATTTAATTAATTAAACTACTAATGCGTAATAAAATAAAAGCAGAGCAAATGGGTAAAGGGAAATCAATAGAGGAATAGTGGTGCTAACCTAGTCAATCCTCCTAGCTAGTTATGTCTACGCTCACCTACTTCCAATTACTTTAGGTGGGTCAAATTCGAGGACAACATTTGGTCAATTCACTTCCAACCTATCAAGAAGATGCCACCACAGGAGAAACTGCAAGACCGCCATAAGTCCCACTGCCTCGGTCCCCAAAGCCAAGTCATTAAGCACCGCTACATGATAGATTCAAAATAGTGAGTGCCCCACTGCTTGGAACTTAGACACTACACCCCAATTTTAAGTTCATCCAAACGACAGTGATCCGTTGGTCAAATCGCATAAGAAAGGGTCACACGCTGGTCATATCTTACCCTTCCGGCTCTCAATCCGCTCACCTAGGGTCAGTTGGTCATATCTCCTAGGAAATTGGCCTCTATCGCCATTCAAAACTACCGAATCAGGTGACTACCAAAGAACTATGATGCATACACTTATAAATAATTGTACAAAAGTAAAGGTAAACGTAAACAAAACAATTATGAATTATAATCAGGCTAGCACCAAAGGGTGCTTAGCTACCATATTATCTCATGCAAATCAATTCAATATTCAAAGGTACGTAAATACATGAATTGAAAGTAAAGAAATATAAAATGCTAATGCTTATCGAATGGAGTGACTTTAGACACCCTAGCAATCCCACATCTACCGGGGCCTGGAGAGATGCCGGGCTCATAAGATAACATTCACTTTACAATGACACAACGCGCTTTGGGTCATCATGTGGAGTTCTTAGGAATCGCGTTGTTAACGGTTAGAGTATAGTACTGGCTTGGGTGACCTCACGAAGTCTTCAAACGAGGCCACAAAACAAAGCCGCGAGCCTATGGGCAAAGTGCAATATTGTGGCCGACAAGGCGGTGTTATTATGGTATCGTGAGCTAAGGTTTCGTTTTGTTGACCTTAGGATTGACTCCGTGAGGATTGGGTAGACATTAGGCCTCCGCTTGTTCCGATATCTTCGATTCCTTTGATTGTCGCTCGATTTGACTTCGATATTCTTTTGTCTTCACCGACGGCCTCTCTTTCGCGTGATCGAATTTTGTTATATTGTTTTCGTGACATCCGCTTATCGATCGTTAGATGGAGACCAGCGTTGAAGTCAAGATGATGGTGACAACCTCGGTTGCCGCAATGCCCTGCCTGAGAGGTTTGCGGGCGGTTACACCCGATCGCTGCGCTATCGAGAGACATCAGATACCGCCGGAGACATCAGATACTCTGAGGAAGTCTGGACGGATCAACCGGGCGCAAAGAGCGTAAGACAAGATTCAATCGTGGCCGAGGAGGTTCATCTACTTCACATGATCACACTCACTCATATTCGATTTGTTTGTCACGCCATTGAGATGCTTTAATATCTTGCTATGTGATTTTGATCGGCATTACCTTTCCTTGATTTATTCGTAACTTGCTTCAATCGCAGTTTTATCGCTTGGCATTCGGGCGATATCTCGCTTTTTTTTATGGATCACAATAATGAGTCGTGAGGAACCGCTTCGGCAAGTTGGTGGACTCTCTTCTTTTTGTGTTATGGTAAGTTGTTTGGATGTAGTATGTCAGATGTCTATGAACTAGTTTGTTTTGGTATGTTACTTGCCACCCATGTTATCCGCTTTATTACGATATTGGTTATGTGGTTTGACATCGACCCGAAAGGTAATAATGACATAATAACTTGTTATGATGATGCAAGTATTATGCCCGATCAACGCGATAATACCCTAGATCATATAATATGAACTTATTGGAATCATACGACATCTGGGAATGCCTGTGGTTGGTAAGTGAATGGACTAGGGCTTATACCTTATTTTTTTTCAACTTATGTTCGCTTGGAATTTATGCCTTCTGAGATTCTCATCGACATGTGTTACGTAAGTTTTGTACGCTTAGGACACGAAATAGTTAATGATCCGTATGAAACTATGGATCAATGATCCGCCTTTAAATTTGTATCGCCTCACTGTATCATGATTTCAATTTTCGAGACGAAAATTTTCTTTGTAGGGAAGAGTTGTAAAACCCTAAAATCGCGAATGCTAAATGACTGACTAAACCATCCTCAATCAAACATCCGTAAAATTAAACGAGCTTGGTAATTTTGTTGAAGATTTAATGTTTACACAAGACATTGGAAATAAAGCTTACTTTAGGTCATTTTGATAAATGTAACACAATGAAAAGATACATGCACTAATTTACTAGACAATAAAATAATGTAATAAATTATATTGGTGTAAATGTACACTACTAAGCCCATATTCTTTAAATTTGGAAAGTTCATTATGGTCTTGAACTTTAATATTGGCTGAATTTTTCCACTCCATTCCCTATTCACGCTTAATATTAACTACCCATTTATTCACCCTAAACAAACCCTAAACCACCTTAAACAAATGACGGCAAACCATCTTTGCCACTTTCTTTCACCGACATCAAGGGAGGCACAAGGAGGTTCATTCTGTGTTCGTAGACTGATCGCGGGTTGTGTGACTCAATCCATTCGTGGGGAGGTAGTGGTGTCTTGGGCTCGAGGGTTTTGATGGTCGCTCGGTGGTGCTCCATTCAACCATCCTCATTTTCGTCCATAAATCCTTCAGATTCACGCTCAAGGTAACACTTCGATTTCAAGCTAAATCTTCCTCTCGATTGTTTTCTTCCATTCAATGCATACATGAACCGTTAAATCGCTTAGAGTATATGCTTAAACCAAATAAATAAATTGGTACATTTTCATGATCTCTTTATAATGACTTGAAACTTAATTTCCATAAGGTCCTCAAAGTCACTAAATTCAAATATCTTAATATTTGAATAGTTTCGTAGTCAAGTGCTTCTGGCACATGGTTAGATAATTGATCCTTTGGTTGTCACCGAGATAGTAACATAAACACGTGAAACTTGTATTATCCTCATTTTGATCCTCTCTTGATTTTACTATGGATCATTCCATGTTTATTTTATACCACCGAACTGCTTAACCGTGCAAACAAGAAATAAAACCTCACGAACTAAATAAGGGGCGACGGGTGGTATAGAAACGGAGTTTCGATTGTTAATGACAATGCGATGAAATCATAACTTGTTACTTGAAATAACAAAGGTAGAAGGGCCGGTTTACGCCCTTATATACCACCCATGCATATATTATTGTTTTGAATCCATTTTAACCCATCTTGTACAAAGATATACATGTTATCTTTAAAATGATATTGTGCTAAATAGGCTAAATGCAAACGCTTATATCTTGGCTATCTTGTGTCGACAAATTTCAAACGAGTCTCTAATCGCTTTGGTTTGTGTCGTAAATGAATTATAATGAGATATGTCTAGTTTTATTACTAAACGCATGGGATATACACCCATACTATTACATTAGATGGAAGACAAATGTTGGTACTTGGTCTTGTCGGGGTGACTTTAAGGGCAATCATGGAAGGAACGAGTGAGTCGGGGTACTATTTTGAAAGTGTGTCTGAAGGTGAGCTGGGGTTAGTCCATTGGCATGGTTGCTTGGTCAGAAGGTATGTATTTTGGACCGCGAGCGAGCTGGAATAGGCTCTTATATGCACCCGGAATAACTTGTCAAAATGTGAAATTAATATTTGGAACACAAAAAGATTATACAATTGTAAATATTTAAGTTATTTTCATTTTAAACCCTCAACTTTGGTAGTTGTCGCATGCAAACCTTAGATTATTATGAGTTGACATATTTAATCCTAAACTACTATAATGGTTATTTCTAACCTTTAAAGATTATTTAATTTATAATTTTAAAAGTATTATACTACTAAGTCGAGAAACTTACTAAATATGGAAATTTCTGATTTCGAAAACTTTCTAAAAATGGATAGAAACTTTAATTATGAAATATGAATATCGATGAACCCTAAAACTATAAAATAGCTTCTAAAATATTAAGCGATAATTATTTCGTGTAGATTCGCTGAAGAAGGAGTAACTTCCAATCCTTGTGTTTTTCGATATGGTTTCATTGCGATTTGAGGTACAGATATTCTATCCCTTTTCAGTAGGGGTTTCTCATGATTCGTTTACATCTTCGATATTAGCTTGAACTGTTATATTTTACAATCGAGCCTTCTTATTAAGGCTTCCCTTTAACTTTGCTTCGCTTATAATATTCCATTTTCTATGGTTCCTTTATGCTATGACCCTTGATATTGATCCTCCGTTATTGAACCTCTCATATCGAACCATTACTATTGACCCTCCGTTATTGGACCTCTCGTTATTGAACTTATGTTACTAAAACTTTGATATCGAATTTTGATATTGAATCATTGCCATCGAACTTTGATATTGAACTCACTGCATGAACCTTTGAATGGTGAACTACCGATATTGAACCCCGATTATTATGGATCGTATATTGCTACATCAGGACCTTGTCGACCCTTCGATTGATACCGAGCCAACATCGTTAACTAGTCACGGGGTTCCAGCGACCGTGTCATTGATGCACCAATGGCATGACACATGTACAGAGTGATGTTACACACCGCCCTTTCTCATATCCGATTATGAGCTCGATATATATTGTATGGCCACTATTTGTCTCGCAGGGCGATGGATGCATCCTAGATCCGATCGCATCTATCGATATATATACTGCTCGTGATGTGCGTGCAGTGCAATACACCCCTCACGCCCCTGAGAGCTAGCTACTCAATCGGTTACCGAGGTCTCCTCTCTATTGTCTAGTATTCCGAGGTCACCAATCCGAATCACGATGGTTACTATTGACATCGTCGCCATGCTGCTACCATCGAGCACATCGTGATCAGCATCTGCTTGGTCTCGATAGATTTCTGACAACCTCACATTGTTGATATACTTATATTGATTATGGGTCATGGCTGCTACTACTACTATATACTTGTATTGACCGCCTGCTACCTCGCATTATTATGCGACTTTATTCTTCTACCATTCCATTCACGTAACGGGTTATTATTATTATGGTTATTGAATTTGATTATGCTTTTACATGTTTTAGGTGACAATCGCTTGCCTCACATTATATGATTATATGTGATTGTTCGATTCATCTATTGACATGCTAATAATCGATAAAATGGTTTACCATACACGTTATGTGACTCTTTGATTTGTCTAGTGACCATGCTTTGCGCGAAAGCGTGTTGTTATCTCGTTATCATGTATATCTTCGCTCGTTATGTTCATGGGCTATGATTATCTCGTTAGTATTCTTGTCTCGCCGATTGTTGACCGCTATATTACATCGTTGTTTATACGCCTATCTCGATTTGGTAAATGGTTCATCGACGCGGTCCGGCTTGATTGCTCAGCCGTATTTGACTAGGACCTGTTTAGATAAATTATTCATTATAATGTTCGCTCAGATTCCTACTTGATGCTGTGGCTACTCAGATTCGACCATCATTAGTACTCCATGTGATGATACCGGTTATGTTATTAACTATAGTTATTTGACTTGTGTGATTGCCATGCTCACTTTCTAATTAGTTGCTTCCCGCTAGTCTCGGACTTCAGTTTGGTTTATATGTACTCGACTCGATTTATTGATGCCCGGTTATTTATATGTGCTTCCGTGATATGTCATCAATGTGTTATGCCTTGTCTCCTCTGTTATCCGCTCCTTCCGGATATCTCAGATAATTGTGTTTCTCGCAGGAATCTTCATCGACTCATTGTTTCCTTCGACATGCGACATTGTTATTGCTTCCTCCGTTTACTTCATATTTCGATTCCGCATAGCTTTCGCTTTGTTATATCTGCTCACCGGGCTTTTAAGCTCACCCACACTTCTTTTCCTCGCGTGTTTTAGGTTTGAAGATGGGCTTTGATGGGTCGAGAGTTGGATTATCCGAGGCCCAACCCTAGTTACCATATTATTTTGGACTTATTTTCAAGAGCTTTTTTGTAGATTCATTTCATTTTGATATGTTATTTTAAGTCTTCAGACTTTGTAAAGATTTTAATTGTATGTTCCGATATGACACTTAATGTGACACTTCCGCTTTGTCGGGTTGTCAGTGTTACAATTGTGACACCCAGGCAAATCCCACACTACCGTGGCCCGGAGAGATGCTGGGCTCATAAGATAACATTCGCTTTACAATGACACAACGCTTTTGTGGTCTCATCGTGGGAGTTCTTAGGAACCGCGCTTAAGCGTGCTCATGTGAGAGTAGCACTCGTCTTGGGTGACCGCCGAAGTCTTCAAACGAGCCACAAAAACAAAGCCGCGGAGCCTACGCAAAGCGGACAATATTGCGGCCGGGAAAGGTAGGTGTTTGCATCTCTCCTTGGAAACAACTCAGATGCTCCCTAGACCTGCTTTGAGCTTTTCCCACGCTCGTGAGTCGTGTGTTGAATGGAATGATTAGAAATGGAATGTGGGGTATTTATAGTAATGTCGGCTACTACTAACCATAAAGGAGCCAGAACCTATTTCTCGTGAAATGCACTAGATTCAGCTAGTTACGGCGTAACCATACCAGTAGTTACGCCCGTAGTCTTCAATAAACTTGGTTACATGCCGTAAGTGATGCAAGAGTTACTGTAAGTATCAACGACGTGGAACCTCTTTTTGACCTAATGGAGTTACGTCAGTAACCTTTGAAAGAGTTATGCCGTAACCTCTGATAAGTTGGTATATTGTGGTCACGCAATAGTTACGCAGAATGCGAGAGAGGAGTTACCGGAACTCTTCCAAAATAGGCATCGTGATAAATCTTTAATAATGTTTCCATTTCCGCCTCTTTAGCTCCAATGCTCGTAATTTAATTGAAGTGGAAAACAATGGAAACAAGTTTAAATCCATATAAATGATATAAATAACGAGCATTATCGGGGAAATTGACACTTAATATTCAAGACTATTTGATGTTATCAACATCTCCACTTAAACTCTACTTGCCCTCAAGTAGACCATGTTAGATAGATTCCAAAAGATATCTCCAAAACCGGAAAATATGAGTTTAAAACCTTTATGCTAGAATAAAACAAAGCCAACACCTCATGAAAGTGGGAACAAACACTCAAATCTCTCAACTATTATAAGTGTCAATTTTAAGTGATCACCAATCGCATAAATATAGTATGTATTCTATCATAAGCTTGGTGGTTACACAAATCTCCACCACTAGAGTTAAGGGCTACAACACTTCTAAGGCAATATGGGTAGACACGAAAGGTTAAGAAAATTGATCTCGACCGACGACGCCTGGCCGCTGTCAAGCTTCTTATTTGATTATGGTATGAATCATGATTTGAATTATGAGATGATTTGTTAAGTGGATATTGTGAACTGATTATGGAAACGTTAAAATTGGAGATATGATTATTGATTTTGGGAAAATGAGATGTGCTTATCGAGATACTACGGTATTGGATTCGAGTAAACGATATATTATGATTTTGGAAATTTTGAACTCGATTGATTTGATATGGGATTATGATGAAACCGAACTTATGTGTTTTATTTAAAGGCATGTTTTGAGTAATGCGGCACCTCTACTTTTAAAGCTTTCATTATGATGATATAATGTTTTGTTGGTTGATGCAACTTATTTAAAACTAGTTGTTTTCAACACTTATACATACCCTATGCCATTGTCATGCACTATGCCTTCACTAGCTTTGATGTCTCGAGGAGGTCCTTTCTGCTAGTTCACCAAGATTGACTCTCATGACGGTATGCCAGGTGATCCTTATGAGATTGCCCATCACACCAATTCATCATCATCATATCGCCCTAGCTCATCTAGGCATCTCACTTTACACCTGTGTTTTAAGCATGAGCACAGCATCTACGCCTGCTTATAGCATCTGCCTGCATGTCCGTGAGACCACCATCACTCCATCCGCTTAGTGCACCCCACCTCTTCTTTTCTTCACCACCAAAGATCACCATGTCTAGGAGGCCTAGATCTCCTAGTGTACCACCTCGTGATTTCCACCAGACAGACTCTGACTCATGGACTCTCCCCATGGATGAGGGCAGAGGAGCATCACCATGGCAACAAGACGAACTCGCTTAGAACAACCGAAATTTCTTGTCATTGTTGCCCCTATTGTCGAGGTCGCCAGTCCGCCCCGACCACACCAACCGCGAGAGAACCCGAACATTGATAACCCACCAGTAGAGAACCCGAATGAATGACCGTCGAGAATGGTCCTGCTCCACCTAAACCCTCCACTTGTGAACCTGTACCACATTGACCGGGCTTAGTGTCGCAGCGTGTCACCGGAATCAAGTAATGAGACTAACCTCTCCAACACTCTAGTGGAACCTCAATCGTCGAATCGAACTCGAGTACCTACTTACAAAGAGTTCCGATCTGCGGTCCCATCGAGTTTGGAGGAACCGAGGAGTAGTTTACCCGACTAGGTGGTTGGAGAAATCGAATCTGGTTTGCTTTGGAGTAATTGTGACGAGGATCAGGTACAAGTATGCAACATTTACCTTGGGCGATTTATATGCCAATTCGGGTGGAACAACTATCACAGATCCGTAGGAATGAAAATGTAGCTTATAGTATGACTTGACTCCGCTTTAAGACTCTCCGATTAAGACTTACCGTCCTAGGAATGAAGTTAAGAAGTTAGAGCGAGTTTGGAACCATAAGGTTAAGGGTATCGATATGGCGACTTATACTGCTCGCTTCCAAGAGTTATCATTGCTTTGCCTTGAAATGGTTCTGACCAAGAACTTAAGATTGAGAGGTATACTCGATGGATTGTCGCGGGCTCAACGCTTGATGGAATCCTATGTACTAGAAATAGAAGACAAGAGTAGGAATGATAGGAGGAAGCTGGAAGAGGAATGAAGTTGTAAAAGGAATGGCAATAAACGCAAGAGATGCCAGAGTGTTCGCCATAGGAAATGGAGGTAGGAAAGATTATGAAGGTAGTAAGCATGTGTGTCGTTGTAACCGACATCACCATGGATTGTGCCCGAATGTGTGTAGGAAGTGCTCTAAGGTAGGACATTTGGCCAAAGATCAGAGGTCCCGACCACTTGCCGCAGCCTCAAATCGCATGCGGAGCGGACTGAAGGCCATCGCCACTGCTTTGAATGTGGAAAGAAGGGACACTTTAAGAATGAGTGCCGAGAGCCGTGGATGAGAGGAAACTCCGTAATGTAGGAGGATTTGCTAACCGAGGTGCAGGAGGTAATGGCTTAAACCCCGTAGCGCATGACGTTGTGGAAAACCGTGGAAACAATGGTGCTAGAAATCGAGAGAGACATGGGAACAACGCGTGTTTACGCTATTGGGAAGGAAGTCATGCGAGGACCCTAACGAGTTACGGCACGCTCCTTCTCAATAATCGCTATGCTTCCATACCCGCTTTGATATCGGTGCAAATATGAGTTTCAGATCCACCAATTTTATGCCATTACTAGGAATCTCCCAAACACCTCTAAGGTTTAGTTATGACGCGGAAAACCTCAACCCGATATATCGCCCTTTCCAATATTGAAAGAATCGACTTGAGTAGCATCACCGCCCGAGCTACCATCGAATTGAGTAGTGTACACAATGTCTTTCATGTTAGTAATCTTAAGAAATGTCTTTCTGAGGAAAACATAGTGGTGCCCTTAAGAGATATTCGATCAATGAGAAATTGAATTTTATTGAGGAACCACTGAGATTATGGACCGTGAGATGAAAAGGTCAAGAATAGCCAGACACGATTATTATGTTCATTGAACTCCCGCATGGACCGTAGTTCACTTGGGAATGTGAGGACGCTTCCGTAGGAAGTATCCTAAACTTTTATGACATCAAGCATCTCTGAGTGAAACCCGGACGGGTTTCTTCCGAGGTCGGGAGGTCGTGACAACGGCAATAGTGGAGTCTATTTTAGGTAACCGCATTACGTTAAACTAAACCGAAATGTTGCCTTTATCACTATTTTTATAAACTGTGACTTGATTTTATATCGCTCATTGGTTTTACGGTTTATTTCACTATTGAATGAGTTATCGAATGAGTTTTAACTCTATTTGGTAGGCACTATTCGATTCGACACTAGAAAAGCCTAAAACGAAATATTGTAACTTTAGACCAGAATTCCGAAAATTGACAAATAAATAGTCGAAACTCGTGGAAAACGTGAATAACGATGTTGGAAAGTTGAATGAATGTCAGTGGGACACTGGGGACAATATGTGAGTTTCTGAATGGGTAAAAGGGATATTTATTAAAATTACAACTCCGACTTCAACTATACCCATGGCCGGCGCCTCCAAAAATAATTATTTTTGAGTCCTTTGTCCAAGTATATAAGGCCCTCCCATCCCTCATTTGCTAGTTTCTTTCTCTCACTAAAACACACACACACACAATTCTTTCTCTACTCTCTCTCTCCTCCAAAATAAAACCCTAGCCACCACCACCACCCTTGGCCGCCACCCCCGCCACATTCGCTTTTTTCCGCTAGTGGTACTACACTCCACCACCATATCAAGATCTTTTCATCCTCTTCCATCCATATATAATACTCATACTAAAACCTTCATTAACACCTTCAAATCTTAAGATTAAGATTCTTATTTTAGGGTTTGCTGGTTTTGCAATTGTGCTTGAATAAGGTAAATAGAACATGGTTAGAGCTTGTTTAAGTTACAAAAGCCACGATGGCATTCTAGGGTTTCCAACGAATGAATGGGACTTATCCACTCGAAACAATTCCAGATGCTCCCCAGACCACCTTGAGCTTTTTCCTCACGTCTCGAGTGTTGTGTGTGGAATGGGTTGATTAGAAATGCCGGAATTCATGGGGTATTTATAGGTTAGTCGGGTTACTACAGAACCAATAAAGGAGTTACACCAGTAACCTTCTATTTCTTCAGAATACACTAGATTCATGCAGTTACAGACAACCATATAAGTAGTTACGCCTGTAGTCTTCAATAAACTCGATTACGCCGTAAGTGATGCAAGAGTTACGATAAGTATCACGCCACGGAACCTCTTTGACTAATGGAGTTACGTCAGAACCTTTGGGAAAGAGTTACAGTAATCTCTTGAAAAGTTGGTATACATACATGCAATAGTTACGCTAGAATTTTGAGAGAGGATACCACGAACTTCTTCAAAATAGGCACACTGTGATAAATCTTTAATAATGTTTCCATTTCCGCCTCTTTAGCTCCAATGCTCGTAATTTACACCGAAGTGGAAAACAATGGAAAACAAGCGAATCCATATAAATGTTATAAATAATTAGCATTATCGGGGAAATTGACACTTAATATTCTGTGACTATTTGATGTTATCATGTATGATAGTAGTTTTTAGAATGATTTAGATTCTTAAAACTAAACATTACTTATGTATTTGCATATTTCTAAAAATAGAAAACAAACACATGACATCATGTGATGCATCATTAAAATCATTGGAAGATTTCATTAGATATATTTTGTAGATTTAGCTCTACATATCTTACACAATCTTGTATATATATGGTTGACTTTGGCAAGATTTTGATATCTTTGCACAGACTTACCAAGACCAATGGGGAGTAACGGCGGAACCCTTTGGCGTTCCGTGGTCCGTGGTGATTACGATGTTTTGGCTATAAATAGCAAAGCCAAACCAAGTAGTTTTTCATCCTTTCCATCGATTCTCATACATTCCTTCTCTAACCTTTCTAACTCGGGCCATATCATATTAGTGATCTCTTTTGTTGTAAAGAAGATCAAGTCACATTCAAGCTTCAACGAAGTTGGAAGTCTTGTTTGTTTGTTGTTGTATGATCTTGTGTTGATTCATACTTCATCATTGTATCAAACCATCATAATCTTCGTGGAGTGAAATGGTTAGTATTTTAGTCCTTAAAATACATTGTGTGTGGGAGTGGTTGTACCTTTGAAAGACCTCGACATTTAGCTTAGTGTCGGAAATAGTGGTAAGTCGGCGTAAAGGTTTCTCCATGGGTGAAAGGAGCTTGTTGACTAGTGAAGTTGAAACTCTCGAAGGTGAGCGATGCGCCAAGAAACTGCAAGTTCTCTCACGCAAGCTTAAGAAAACTCAAAACAGCTTAAGCACGAAATCAATGAAGATCCGAGAGTATAGGGTCTCCTGGTCAAGATGTCCTGAAATGAAAGCTATGCAATGGATCAATCAACGATATGATCGAAGTTCGAACGAAAAGGATTATGATTCGGTGATTATAACTACGTAAATATCAAACAAATACAAAGGCTAAAATGAAAGGAAATCAAAAGATAAAATCTATTAAATAAACGCTATCACTAAAATTAAAATGATGTTTTGTTTTTATTATTTTATAAAACTGGAAATTAAAATCTACGACGATAAAATAAAAAAGTGAAACTAAATCAATATTAACCCTAAAATATGAAATGACATTTTAATAAACCTAATGATAAAAGAAACTTTTTAGAAAAAGAAAATTATTTTAAGACTAATTATCTAATTAAAACTATTTTTAACTATTAATTAAATACCTAAAATACAAGAAAATAGGAAATTAGGCTAGAAAAATAAGATTAAGACTTGAAAAGTCTAAAATATCAAAATAGACTTTTCAAAACTATTTTTGTATTTTATGACTATTTATCTATTTTCTAGGAATTTTAAACTATTAAAATCTAATTAAATCACTAAAAATTACCAAATGAACTATGAAAAATATGGAAAATTACTTTTCTACTTTTTATATTTATCTGCCTAAGAAAAATGAAAACTTATTTTTTGAACCTTTTCGAATTTTTTTGTATTAATTGCTAATTAAAAATGCTTAAAAACTAGATTAAATTAAGAAAAATAGCAAAACAGCTTTTATAAAATCTGAAAATTCTGTGGAAAATTCTAAAATAATGTTAAGAAGCTATGAAAATGGAAAAACAGATGCTATGTGGAAGAAAATGAATTGATGAATCAAGTGCTTATTGAAATAAGCACTGATAGCAAATGAACCAAACAAGCTACCTAACTGCTAATGTAGCTAAGATATACTAAATATGACCAAATCAAACAGAAATCAACAAGTTATACTTATCGATTTGGTAAGATAACACAAATTTGATGTTTATGAGAATAAGCTTTAATCAGATTTTTGGTACCAACTCACAGATCACAAATAGCACTCAAACAAGCTATAAACTAAAACCAATTGTTAAGTTCTAAACTAGACCTAAGTGACTACCTATGACCAAAAGACCAAACCCTTGACAAGCTTCAATAAGCTTCGCGTGTCGCATTAAAATCGAGAAAACCCACCCTGTTAAGCGAGTTAGGCAACCGGTGAGGCTCACTTTGAGCTTATGCCCAAGCTTATCCAGTAAAGCCTAAGCTTAAAGCAGATACTAGGTCTTAAAGACAACCTATCAAACTACTTATAAACCAAAAATCTAGACCTTGAAAACCTTTTATGAGTCCTTGCAATCACGTGACTATCTCGCATAAATCCAACTTTTTGACATTTCGACTTTTGAAACCAGAGACATAGCTTGATTTTTTGAGATTTGGATCCAATTTAGTGATTGATTATGATGTATTCGATGAAAAGAATACAATGCAACCTCTGTTTAGGACTTTTAAACACAAAACATGAATCGCCTAAGCCTAAAAATCCAATAATTTTATGGTTGAGATAGATCAAGAAATGATTTTGACTTTTAGTTATTTACATGCAAAAACTTGGACAGTATGAACTAATTGAGTCACACAAACATAAACCAACAATTATCATTCAATGAACTAACTTTTTAAAATGTTACCTACAAACCAAACACTCCTTTAACTTCTAATTTTAATCAAATCTAATCTAACTCTAATATAGCTAATTTTATTGATCAATCTAAGTTATGCTAACTTAATGAACATAAGAATGAACAAGTTTTAATAGATTACGACCACAAACATGCTCTATGCAAGAATCTTGAGAATCACTTACAAAAGGTCCAAGACCACTGCTGCCTCGCCACATATGAAAACCAAGAACACTATCCTAATTATCAATTCCATCCCATTTGAACCTAAATCAACCCATATTCCATGCCGAATCAACCCATATCACATCTCGTGACCGCTTTTACTCCTTGGTTTGACTTTCATTGACTGAGTGTGCAAGAATAGTGTCAATCTTAAACACAAGCTTATAAAAGCTATAAAAAGCTAATATAAGCTTGTTTCAACTCATAAATAAGCTTATTGAAGCTTGGGATTTAGAATCTAGAATTGGAAAATTCGACGGTGGCATAAAAATTTGGAAACCGAACATGGCCGAATTGATACTTAAATTAAGTTGAGATACACTTGATTATCTCTATTGAGTACAAATTAACTTTAAAACATGATCGAAAACTAGTTAAGATAATACAAGCTAAAAGCGACATACAATTTTAAAAAACTAAAAACTAACTCTCTCTCTATCCTTCCTCTTGGTCTCTTATAAGCTCTAAAGTGCTTTCTCTCACCTTCTGATCAAATCCCAGCATCAATGTGAGCCATTGATTGGCTAAACTCAATCCTGGCCCTTAATCTTGTTTTGGCGCCAAATCTTGTTTTGATATCAGGGACATGAAAGACTTTGCATTTAATGTGGTGGGAAGGGTAGGTGAGGTGGGGGGAGACAAAGGGTTGTGTAGGGTGGCTATGGGAGGAGTTTGAGGAGGTGGCATGCATGAGGCCTGCGGAGGACAGAAGGCGGGTTTGTATTATTTAAATGGTTGGTTTTGGGTTGGTCGGGTTGGGGTAAACGGACCGGTAAGGTTTTGGCCAAAGGTGTTAATAATTGCTTCAGTAAAACACTAGGGTCCCGCTTGGTTTGTTTGAAATAATAACACCAAGGACCATATTTGCAACTTCTCAAACCAAAGGACCAATCATGTAACTTATGAAAATGTAGTCAAAAGGGTTTGTTTTGCTAATTTAAATAATCCAGGGTCAAATTTTGACACTTTTGAAATTCTCAAGGACTAATTTTGAACATTTTGGATTTTCAGGACTAAATTGTAATTTTCAAATTTTAGATTTCTCACCAAAGGACTAAATATGACAATTTGTGATTTTAAAAGACCTTGGTGACTTTTCTTTTGAAATTTTGGCTGTGGACTATTTTTGACAATTTTATAAACTTGGGGACTAAACCGCAATTTTTGCAAATTTGATATGTTTTCATCCGATTTTGATATTTTGCATTTAAAACACATAAAACACTCGATTTGTGATATTTGATCATTTTGATGTGTTTCGGTGTTTCGAGATGATTTTGCAGTTTATTTTGTACAAAATGATGAGTTTTACACACTCATCAAATGAGACTCGGGAGTAAGGAAAAAGAGTCCTTGTAGACCTAACCACTATAAACAATTTGTTGTGGTTTGATTGTTTCTTTCCTTATTTACTCTTTATATATTGTTTGCATATTTCACTAACATATCAAAGATCAATATCAATTGATCATAAAATAAGTTTCAAAACAAAGTTTTTAATCGGTAAAACTATTCAACCCCCCTTCTAGTTTTTCACAATTGGTACCAGAGCCACGTTGCTCAAGAATTTCTAAAATAATTTGTATTTTTTAAACTTGAAACGATCCATGGATTCTGAAAACTTTAAGAAGAAGGGCAATCTATGCAAAGACCACCACTCTTTGAAACCCGTGGATTTATCTATTGGAAAAACGGCTTTGAAACATATGTAAAATCAAAAGATATAGATCTTTGGTTTGTTATTGTTAAAGGGGATTTTAGTTCTACAACAAAAGATATTTCAGCTGATAAACAAAAGAAATTAATTGCTAAAATAATGAAGCTAAAATGATGCTTTATAATGCTTTGCCTAGAAAAGAATATGAAAGAATTTTTATATTCGAAACCGCCAAAGATATTTGGGAATCTTTGATTGTTACACATCAAGGAAATTCACAAGTCAAGGATAACAAAATTGATCTTCTTGTTCAACAATATGAACAATTTGTTATCCTGAAGATGAAACCATTGATTGTGGCTTTGCGCTTTAATACTATTATTACATCACTTAAACACTTGATGAATCTTTTCGTAGTAAGAACTTTAATCAGAAATTTCTTAGAGCACTCCATCCGAAATGGAGAGCGAAAGTAACGGCTATTGAGGAATCAAAAGATCTCTAAAAAATGTCACTAGATGAGCTAATCGAAACCCCAAAGCACGTAAATGGTGATGGAGAAAGATTAGGAAATCATCAAAGGAAAAGGAGAAGATCGAATCCGCTTGTTCTAAAAGAGCAAGCTGGAATCAAGTGATGATGGCTAATCTTGCTCTGTAGTGAAGATGAGGAGTATGCTATGGCGATTAGTGACTTTAAAAAGTTCTTTGAAGAAGGAGGAAAGTTTGTAAGACAACCTCTAGAAAAAGAAGCCATTACGAAAAGATCGGGATGACAAAAGGGTAAAGGTGAGAAAGTGCTTTAGATGCCGTGATGAGTCATCTAATAGGAGATTGTCCCAAGCTACCTAAAAGCAAAACTCAACGAGCTTTTGTAAGTGGTGCTTGGAGTGATAGTGAAGATGATGAAGAATCAAGCAAGGAGGAAATCGCTCTAATAGGCGCATGAGTCGAATGAGGTACATTCAGGCTCATCTTATTCTTATTCGATGATGACACTTTGCAAAACAATACAATCAATTGTGTGTAGCTAAGTCTAAAATCATAAATAAAAATAAATTTTTAAAGACTAAAAGGAATTTTTAGAAAATGAAGTCTATGAGTTAAAAGAAATGGCAAAAGCGATTAGAAAAGGAAAATCGAATAGCGATGATTGAAAATCATGTCAAGAGCTTAATCTTGAAATAGAAAAACTAAAGCTCATTTAAGATGTTCTAATCGAACATAATTCCTAAGTTTAAAAGGTTTAACAAAAACATAAACGTGCCGATGAAATAGTTAGAATTCAAAGAACACGGGGAAACATGAATGGGCTAGGATTTAATGAAGTGTATTAATTCCAAAGAGTCAAAACAAAAGCTACCGAAAAGACAAATGGCGACAAAAGCTGGTAAATCAGCCGCAAGCCAAAGACTGACCGATCGGACCTAAAATAAGGGATCCGTTCGTTGTAAAATATGGTGCCGTGGGTACCAAATAGTTTATAACTCTTGTGATACTTGAACCTGGCGAATTTGTCAAAGTAACAAAGAAAACCAAGGATAGTGTTAAACTAAACCACTAACATTACATCGGGGCGAGGACTTGCTAAAAATAATTTAGATAAAAACTACTCAACAACGGCGTAAAAACCTTTTGAGCGCCGCCTTTCCTAAGAGCAACCACAACGTACAAACCCGACTATCAACATAACGATTGGGATCAAAACTTCCTGCACTATATCAAACTCCAGATTACATGTCATGGAACCTTACCCATCGTTTCCATACATGAATCAAATAAATAGTATACTTAGCCCAAGCGGACCCATGAGATATCGGGGACCAAACACTTGAGTTATTTGCTTTTTATGTATGCTTGAAAGTTGGATTGGAACATTGATGAGTGGATAAAAGATAGTGGATGCTCACGACACATGACGGGCGACAAAAGTCTCTTACTCATCATACCAAGAGTACGGCCAGACGTATGTAAGCTTTGGTAGCAATCTCAAAAAGCAAAATCATTGGCAAAGATAATACGATCTCCATAACTCCTTAACTATTGAAAATGTTGCTCATCGATAGGTTAGGATTTAATCTACTTAGTATTAGTCAATTATGTGATAAAAAGTATAAAGTACTATTTGATGAAAATGGTAGTAAAATACTAAAAGATGTGTTAGCCTTGATAATAATTAATAGAAGTGATGGTCATTTACATTTAGGAACTTTGTAACGTGTGTTAGATATTGTACGACGGGCTCATGGATTGGGCTAAGCTAAATGGCTATTAGTTAAGTTAAGCTAGCCTTTTATCTATTGTAATCCAATCCTACCCAACCCAATCCATACGAGGCCCATGGAAAGCCCATTAGGGTGTTTAGTACTTAGAGAAATACCCTCAAATGTGTCATTCGAGGGTGTGCTTGAGTGTATGTGTGTTTTTTCAAGTAATACAAGTTTCTTGGTTCATCTTTTTTCTAAAACATACTAACATATATCATCTTAAGTCACCATCTTAATCTTTCCTCTACATATTACTTCGCATAAGTGTTTGTGTTTGTTTTACGTGTATACGTGTGTGGTAAGCTTGTGTATTCGTGATAGGTTGAGATATTTAAGGTCCTACAATTGGTATCAATCGCCTAACAATGGTTTAGGAGTGTTTGTGTTCGTTTTTTGTTGAAACTTTTCCAACAAGTTTCGTTTTTTACATAAAAACGTACGCTTTTTGTTGGATCGATGTACTCTAACCAAACTAACTATATAGCTTGTTAAGGGTTTAATAACCTCAGATAAATCCTAAGCTATTAAGAATGAAACACTGAGCAAACTCTATTAAGTATGCGAAATTTACTTAACAAAGCTAAGAAGAATTAACTTTAACTTTCAACGATATTATTTTTAACTCTAAATCTGCTTGTTATACATATTTTTAAACAAATCTAAAACACTAATATCGAACTCTCTAAAAACTATAATAATGCGTATTCGTACTTTAGGATTCTAAAAACACACACTATCTAATGCCAACCTAGGGGTCCTTTTATAGGCTTAAGGATAACCCTAGTCGGTTTACAATTATAACCTTGTACGACAAGTAATCTAAACAAAGAATATTCTAGAATAACAAAGCTTTCCATAAACGAATATAGCAGCTTTAGCTTTGCAGATTTTGACTTGACATCAAGATTTTGACTTTTTCTTAGCAAGAATTTGACTTCTTCCAAGATTTTGTCATTCTTCAAAGACTTTCATATCCCAATAATCCTCCCTAACTTGAATTCTACTTGCTTGATTTCAAGGTCCTTTGTAAATTTATCTTTAACGTCTTTGTCTTCAAAGAGGGATTGTGACATTATCTTCAAAATTTGTCTTTATAGATTCTGTGCTTTCATCAAAGTAATCTTTATCATTGTAATTCTTTTCCAGCAACATTCAGCAAGCTCCATCTTTTCAGCAACTCAACAACATATGACAATTTGTACATTAATTCAGCTTAAGTTTCACTATTCTCATAACTTCCAGCTGTGTAAACTCCCGTGAGAGGTGAATCATTGAAATTTAATGGATTTTGATGTCTCTTTACCAAAGCCATTAACTCGAGTAGCCAAATGTTTAGGTGTTTAAGACCATGGTACATTGATAACCATATGATTTTGAGCAAATCATCGCCTATCAACAGATTTGATTTGTCTTTACCAAAAGTCGACTTTTGGACTAGTTAGTTCTTGCAACCATGGTGAACTAATTACCATATAATGGTTTTTCCACAGCCTTTACCACAAACCATTTTACTTGTGGGCTAGCCAACTCTTTACATTTGCTGATATGGTGAGTTGATTACCATACAACTTATTAGCAAGTTGTCAACTATGTAATGGATTTGAGATATCTTTACCAGAGCCGTTTGCTCATGGATTAGCCAATCCTTTTGTAACCATGGTGGATTGATAACCTATTGTTGTTACCATCTCAAAAATCATTTATTTCTTTTAACCTCTGTTTCAAAATATTTATCACTTAACAAAAGTTTTCCTTTCAAAATCATTAATCGTTTAATATCGCAAGCGATTACTTTAATGATAGTACTGGTTAATCAACAAGATTTTGAATAAAGTAATCGATATTTCAAAAATAATTTATTCAATAAAGATTCATACCGCTTATTCATCATCATCACCATAGTTGTCCATCCGATAAACAATTTGATGACCATAAGAGCGGTTCATTATCTTCTTCAACTTCCATACCATGTTCTAGCATTCTCCTCATAAGATCCGATGTAAGAGGATATCTTCGTCTGCTAACATGTGAATCATAGTTCCGCTCTTCTAACTCTAGAACATGTACTCCAGATTCTTCAAAGAATCTCCACCGATAATCTCCCAATCTTCTTGATTTTTCCAAATCTCATCAAGATTTAATTCTTCGCCTCCTAAATCAGTTGTGAGATCTCCAAGCAAGATTAAACTAACACCTTCGATGGAATGTGTTCAAAATATTCTGCACCAAATGATATAAATGAAATAAATCCTCTCTATCTATTATGCAATAGATCCCATAGCATATTAAACACTCAAGCTTTCATCTTCTCGTGAAACATCGATAATTTCCATCCTTTGATTCTACAACTTCAAAAGTAGTTATTGGAGATTTTTCTTCTTCTTTTATCTTCTTATCAAGATCATCTTTAGAATACTCAAATTCTACAACTCTTAAATAATTCCTTAGTTCATCATCTCGGACGTATCTTAACTCAACCTTCTTTGATGGTCGAATATCTTCAACTTTAGTTGTTCTTTTTCTTTTAAGCTTCCTTTCTATCATCTTCTTTCGAGCATCATCATCTTTAAAATCTTTGATACTATCAACATGCTTCCGATAAGCTTCTCTAATGCCTTCATACAAATGCTTCATCTCAACATAATTCAACTTCTCGCAATCCAATATATCCTTGACTTTTAAATAAGCCATCATTGCATTTCTTTCTTTAGCACGATTTGGTCTTCTTGGTAGAGCGAAATGTGAATAGGTGTCTTTAATTGTATAGCAACTTCAGCATTCAATTCTTCTTGCAATTTCTTAGTTGCTTCTTCATTCCTAGCTTCTTCAATAGCAACTTCAACATTTAATTCAGCTTGTACCTTTCTAGCTGCTTCCTCATTCCTAGCAACTTCAGCAGCCTTTAGTTGTGCTAAAGTGAGTTTCTTTTTCTTCTTTGTTTCAATCATTTTACCTTTCCCTTTATCTTTAGAATCTATCACAGGTAGAGATTGAGAAACTGGATGTTGTTATTCATCAACTCCTGGAATGCTAACACCCCATGGTTTTGATAAATCATGCAATATTTCAACAATAGTTTCATCATCACTTGCAGTGTGTATTGGTTCAACTTCTTCTTCTTGTGGAATTGTTGAAGGACCAGCTTCTTCTTTAAAATCTAACACCCTTGGTGTAATTAATTTTGCTCTAGATGTTCCTTGAAAATCGATTTTGAACACCGGTTCCTTGAGCTCAAGATTTGAAGATTTACATGTGCTTCAAGATTTGAGGTTCATTCTCCTTTTCTTTATGAAATTCAAGATCTTCTTTCAAATTCTCTTCTTCTAAATTCCTCCCAATTGGACAAAGAATGTCGAGGAACCTTTTCAGTAGAAGTCTTCTTAAATTTGCTTCGCTTCTTCTTTTCAGCTTTGACCCATAACCTGTGATGTTTAACCAAGGGCCAAACAAACTTCTTGAACTTTCGAAACTTGATCTTTAATAAGGCTATCTGAGCAGCTTGAGCCTCAATAGTTTTCTTCAATTTGACTAACTCCCTTGTCAGAATATAATTATCTAACACTAAACCTTCAGGGGGTATAGTAGCATTATCTCCTCCAGAAGATGATGAGAGAACTTGTTCTAGTGACGCAATAGGAGGAGTAGTATGATGTGATGAGATGGGAGAAACTGCAGTACCTTCATTAACATCAGTACCTTGTGATGCAGGTTCTTGAGATGCAACACTTTGAGAAGCAGTACCTTGGGAAGCAGTACCTTCTCTATCATCACTCTCAATTTCATTGCAGTATAGTTTGAACAACCTCCATCATTGAAGTGGTTAATGGGTGTTCTGCCAAGAAATGATCACTTTTCCTAGCCATAAAGGTGAAAATCTTGGTCGGTTGTACCACAATAGGTAAAAGACTTGACGGCTTTGGTACATCTCGAAAGTTGTTTATTCAAGAAGACTTGAATAAATCTCGGATACATTAACCATCTTGATCCATGAGAGATATGTGAGCATGCCATCTAAGATTAGCCTTGAAAAGTTGAACATACGATTTGTAATAATCCTACCAAAGCAAATGCAATGTTTGAACCAAATTGCTCCCAAGAAGTACTTTAGAGTCGATACAATGAAGAAGAACATGTACCAAGTACTTCCAATGTGGATCAACAAGGGCTTCTTGAATGTTGTTGTGTCACCAAAGACCCTTCATGTCCAATATCTCTCAAAGTATCCCAAAGAAGTCGCTTATCAAACCTAATAGCTCCTTCGCATCATCAAACAATAAATCT